>JARQOC010000009.1:147076535-147258634 GCA_033576535.1 Allobates femoralis
GCAACGAGTCCCGAGTCCTTGACTCGGACTCGTTGGGGTCTTGCGATTCCGAGTCTTTTCGGACTCGCTCATCCCTACCCCTGGGGTACGGAGACAAAGTCCTGCAATATGGCAATGATTTCTTGATTTAAAATTTATGGACTCAAAATTGTTGATGAAACTGACAATATGTGTGATGCATTGTGCAACTCAATATTAAATGTGAGTCGGGACAGAGTACAGCTGAATGCAACCAGAGGTTAAATGTTTGAATGTGTCAGTTTCAAAAGAGGGGACAGTCATTCAAGCTGTACCTGTGCCAAATCAATATCACAGAACTCAGAAAGTTTCTGGGTCTTGTGAATTTTTCCAGAGAATTTATTGAAAATTTGGCTTGCCTTGCTAAATCTTTGTACATCTCCTAAAAGGTATTGAAAATGAGTTTACCACGATCACAATAGAGGGAGACGCCCTGCAGGCTTTTGAAAATTTAAAGCATGCACTTTAATTAGCTTTTCACCTTGATTCTGCTGACCCCTACTTCGTTGGTAATGCATATGCATATGTAGATTCCGCAGCCAAAGAAGCCCCCAACAAGGGTGCAAATTGCAGCATGGAGCCAGCCACTCCATAAGATACAAAACAGAAAAAAAAACCTGCATAGCACTCACAGACTAATGTGAACCGGTGCCAGCAGGGTTGCTGGATCAAATAACTAGAAAAAAATGTTTCTAGTTATTTGATCCAGCAGCCCTGCTGGCACCGGTTCACATTAGTCTGTGAGTGCTATGCAGTTTTTTTTTTCTGTTTTGTATCTTATGGAGTGGCTGGCTCCATGCTGCAATTTGCACCCTTGATGACTGCAGGTGATCTAGGGTTGAGATGGAGTCTGCCCACTGAGAGGTGGGGGTGGACAAGGAGGATAGGGATATCAGCGTAGGACTCGTCGGACCTGAAGTCACTTTGTCGCAGTCGACGAGCAAACAGGCATTGGCCAATGTGTGTACCAAGAACTTCAGAATAAAAAGATAAGATTTTGAGTTTTTTGAAAAAACGTAAGTTTTTAACTTTTTTCTCATATATATATAGCTTATTAGCATATGTACATCATTGGTAGTAACCGAGTGCTGCAGAGTATTTTTTTCTAATTTTTTTCTAATTTTTTTCTAGTTATTTTTTTCTAATTTTTTTCTAGTTATTTTTTCTAGTTATTTTTTTCTAGTTATATATATATATATATATATATATATATTATATATATATAATATACATATATATATATACATCTATTATATAAAACCCGAAGGCCACTTCCGCCCAAAATCCGCTTCCGCTTCCGTGATGGCCTCCCTCCTGTGTCCAACTCCGGAACCGGAAGCACCAGACCCACGAGCGGCGCCACCGGCCCTGCACAGAGCCCCGTCTGCGGCCGCCCACATCCCGCCCACAGCCCTGCAGCTCACCGCCCACCAACATCCGCCAACCGGCCCGGAACGAGTGTGGGGCCTCCGCCGGCACAGCTCCCAGTCCTGCCGCTCTCTCCACAGACCGGCTGACGCTCCTCCATCACCCAGCTAGCCCCGCCCACACTCCGCCCCCGGCCTCCGGAACCGCCAACAGCACTGCCGCTGCCCGCCGCCCGCCAACAGCCCAGTAAGTCTTCCGCCACCCTGCCTCCGCTCTCCTCTGCCACCTCCAGCCCTCCTCTGCCCCCTCCAGCCCTGCTCTGCCCCCTCCACCCTGCTCTGCACCCTCCAGCCCTGCTCTGCCCCCTCCAGCCCTGCTCTGCCCCCTCCAGCCCTGCTCTGCACCCTCCAGCCCTGCTCTGCACCCTCCAGCCCTCACTGCTGACCCCTGAGCCCTCACTGCTGACCCCTGAGCCCTCACTGCTGACCCCTGAGCCCTCACTGCTGACCCCTGAGCCCTCACTGCTGACCCCTCAGCCCTCACTGCTGACCCCTGCGCCCTCACTGCTGACCCCTGCGCCCTCACTGCTGACCCCTGAGCCCTCACTGCTGACCCCTGCGCCCTCACTGCTGACCCCTGAGCCCTCACTGCTGACCCTGAGCCCTCACTGCTGAGCCCTCACTGCTGACCCCTGAGCCCTCACTGCTGACCCTGAGCCCTCACTGCTGACCCCTGAGCCCTCACTGCTGACCCCTGAGCCCTCACTGCTGACCCCTGAGCCCTCACTGCTGACCCCTGAGCCCTCACTGCTGACCCTGAGCCCTCACTGCTGACCCTGAGCCCTCACTGCTGACCCCTGAGGCTGCGCCCTCACTGCTGACCACTGAGGCTGCGCCCTCACTGCTGACCCCTGCGCCCTCACTGCTGACCCTGCGCCCTCACTGCTGACCCCTGCGCCCTCACTGCTGACCCCCTGCGCCCTCACTGCTGACCCCTGCGCCCTCACTGCTGACCCTGCGCCCTCACTGCTGACCCCTGCGCCCTCACTGCTGACCCCCGCGCCCTCACTGCTGACCCCCTGCGCCCTCACTGCTGACCCTGCGCCCTCACTGCTGACCCCTGCGCCCTCACTGCTGACCCCTGCGCCCTCACTGCTGACCCCTGCGCCCTCACTGCTGACCCTGAGCCCTCACTGCTGACCCCTGCGCCCTCACTGCTGACCCTGCGCCCTCACTGCTGACCCCTGCGCCCTCACTGCTGACCCCTGCCCCACTGCTGACCCTGCGCCCTCACTGCTGACCCCTGCGCCCTCACTGCTGACCCCTGCGCCCTCACTGCTGACCCCTGCGCCCTCACTGCTGACCCCTGACTGCGC
Source organism: Allobates femoralis (assembly GCA_033576535.1). Taxonomy (NCBI): domain Eukaryota; kingdom Metazoa; phylum Chordata; class Amphibia; order Anura; family Aromobatidae; genus Allobates; species Allobates femoralis. Next base: position 147,079,297 of record JARQOC010000009.1, read on the forward strand.
CCTCACTGCTGACCCCTGAGCCTGCGCCCTCACTGCTGACCCCTGAGCTGCGCCCTCACTGCTGACCCCTGAGCCTGCGCCCTCACTGCTGACCCCTGCAGGCCTGCGCCCTCACTGCTGACCCCTGAGCTGCCCTCCACTGCTGACCCTGAGCTGCGCCCTCACTGCTGACCCCTGAGCTGCGCCCTCACTGCTGACCCCTGAGCCCTCACTGCTGACCCCTGAGCCCTCACTGCTGACCTAGAGCCTCACTGTACCCTGAGCCCTCACTGCTGACCCCTGAGCCCTCACTGCTGACACCCTGAGCCCTCACTGCTGACCCCTGAGCCCTCACTGCTGACCCCTGAGCCCTCACTGCTGACCCTGAGCCCTCACTGCTGACCCCTGAGCCCTCACTGCTGACCCCTGAGCTCGCCCTCACTGCTGACCACTGACCCTCACTGCGACTGCCCTCACTGCTGACCCCTGGCCCTCACTGCTGACCCCTGCGCCCTCACTGCTGACCCTGCGCCCTCACTGCTGACCCCTGCGCCCTACCACTGCTACGACCCTGCGCCCTCACTGCTGACCCCTGCGCCCTCACTGCTGACCCCTGCGCCCTCACTGCTGACCCCTGCGCCCTCACTGCTGACCCCTGCGCCCTCACTGCTGACCCCTGCGCCCTCACTGCTGACCCCTGCGCCCTCACTGCTGACCCCTGCGCCCTCACTGCTGACCCCTGAGCCCTCACTGCTGACCCCTGCGCCCTCACTGCTGACCCCTGCGCCCTCACTGCTGACCCCTGCGCCCTCACTGCTGACCCCTGCGCCCTCACTGCTGACCCCTGCGCCCTCACTGCTGACCCCTGCGCCCTCACTGCTGACCCCTGCGCCCTCACTGCTGACCCCTGCGCCCTCACTGCTGACCCCTGCGCCCTCACTGCTGACCCCTGCGCCCTCACTGCTGACCCCTGCGCCCTCACTGCTGACCCCTGCGCCCTCACTGCTGACCCCTGCGCCCTCACTGCTGACCCCTGCGCCCTCACTGCTGACCCCTGGCCCCTCACCCTCTGCTGACCCCTGAGCCCTCACTGCTTGACCCCTGAGCCCTCACTGCTGACCCCTCCCTAGCTGACCCCTGAGCCCTCCATGCTGACCCTGAGCCCTCACTGCTGACCCCTGAGCCCTCACTGCTGACCCCTGAGCCCTCACTGCTGACCCTGAGCCCTCACTGCTGACCCTGAGCCCTCACTGCTGACCCTGAGCCCTCACTGCTGACCCCTGAGCCCTCACTGCTGACCCCTGAGCCCTCACTGCTGACCCCTGAGCCCTCACTGCTGACCCCTGAGCCTCACTGCTGACCCCTGAGCCCTCACTGCTGACCACTGAGGCTGCGCCCTCACTGCTGACCACTGAGCCTGCGCCCTCACTGCTGACCCCTGCGCCCTCACTGCTGACCCCTGCGCCCTCACTGCTGACCCCTGCGCCCTCACTGCTGACCCCTGCGCCCTCACTGCTGACCCCTGCGCCCTCACTGCTGACCCCTGCGCCCTCACTGCTGACCCCTGCGCCCTCACTGCTGACCCTGCGCCCTCACTGCTGACCCCTGCGCCCTCACTGCTGACCCCTGCGCCCTCACTGCTGACCCCTGCGCCCTCACTGCTGACCCCTGCGCCCTCACTGCTGACCCCTGAGCCTGCGCCCTCACTGCTGACCCCTGTGCCTGCGCCCTCACTGCTGACCCCTGAGCCTGCGCCCTCACTGCTGACCCCTGAGCCTGCGCCCTCACTGCTGACCCCTGAGCCTGCGCCCTCACTGCTGACCCCTGAGCCTGCGCCCTCACTGCTGACCCCTGAGCCTGCGCCCTCACTGCTGACCCCTGAGGCGGGCGCCCTCACTGCTGACCCCTGAGGCTGCGCCCTCACTGCTGACCCTGAGCCACCGCCCTCACTGCTGACCCCTGAGCCACCGCCCTCACTGCTGACCCCTGAGCCACCGCCCTCACTGCTGACCCCTGAGCCACCGCCCTCACTGCTGACCCCTGAGCCACCGCCCTCACTGCTGACCCCTGAGCCACCGCCCTCACTGCTGACCCCTGAGCCACCGCCCTCACTGCTGACCCCTGAGCCACCGCCCTCACTGCTGACCCCTGAGCCACCGCCCTCACTGCTGACCCCTGAGCCACCGCCCTCACTGCTGACCCCTGAGCCACCGCCCTCACTGCTGACCCCTGAGCCACCGCCCTCACTGCTTACCCCTGAGCCACCGCCCTCACTGCTGACCCCTGAGGCTGCGCCCTCACTGCTGACCCCTGAGGCTGCGCCCTCACTGCTGACCCCTGAGGCTGCGCCCTCACTGCTGACCCCTGAGCCACCGCCCTCACTGCTGACCCCTGAGCCACCGCCCTCACTGCTGACCCCTGAGCCACCGCACTCACTGCTGACCCCTGAGCCACCGCACTCACTGCTGACCCCTGAGCCACCTGTACACACACAATTAATTTCACCGCACTCCCCTAACTATTACTAAATAAACTATATATATATATTCTAGACTACCCGATTCTTCAGAATCGGGCTGCCATCTAGTATATATATATTTATATATATATATATATATATATATATATATGTGTGTAAATAAATGTAGAATCAGCACAAACATCAGCATAAACGGTGCTTCATCCGTCATCCAATAAATCAAAAAAAAAACAGGCAGCACTCCTATGACATCTCAAAAGTGGACTTTATTCCAGCCTTATGTGCACACAAGGCTGGAATAAAGTCCACTTTGAGATGTCATAGGAGTGCTGCTTGTCTTTTTTTTTGGATTTATATACATACTAGTAAAAAGGCCTGATGCAATTGCATTGGGAGTGTGTGGACAGTTTGTGTGCGCAACTTAGAGAGTGTTAGACTGCTGAACTAAGCTGGCAGCAGTCACTTATGATGCAGAGACAGTTAATGGCAGAGACCACATGAACGTAGACAGTTAGTGACAGTTTCTGTGTGCAACTTAGAGGGTGTTAGACTGGTAAACTAAACTGGCAGCAGTCACTTATGATGCAGAGACAGTTAATGGCAGAGACCACATGAACGTAGACAGTTAGTGACAGTTTGTGTGCGCAACTTAGAGAGTGTTAGACTGCTGAACTAAGCTGGCAGCAGTCACTTATGATGCAGAGACAGTTAATGGCAGAGACCACGTGAACGTAGACAGTTTGTGACAGTTTCTGTGCGCAACATAGAGAGTGTAAGGCCCCTTTCACATCTGCGGTATTCGCCGTTTGCGGCAGTTGCGGTGAAAAAAACGTAACTGCCGCGATTACCACATAACCGCTGCACTTGCAGCACAGTTGCGGCAAGCCCCATGCAATTTCTATGGGGCTTGCGGTAAGTGTGCAGCAGGTGCGGCAAGTGCGGTTTCGGCAAATGCGGCAGGTGCACCCGCGAAAAAAAAAAAGGTCAGCCGCGTTTTTTTGCGGCTGCACCTGCCACAAGTGCCGATACTGCACTTGCCGCACCTGCCGCACACTTACCACAAGCCCCATAGACATTGTATGGGGCTTGCCGCAACTGTGCCGCAAGTGCGGCGGTTATGCGGTAATCGCGGCAGTTGCGTTTTTTTCACCGCCACTGCCGCAAGCGGCGAAAACCGCAGATGTGAAATAACCCTTAGGCTGCGTTCACACATTGCGTATTTTTGCCACGCTTTTTTATGCATGCTTTTTCAAAATACGCAATGTGCCTTTTGTCTGCCAGCAAAGTGAGTGTGAAATTCACTTTGCAGTGCGTTTATGGGAGAAAACGCAGCTGCGTAAAGAATTGAGATGTCAATTCTTTATGCAGCTGCTCCTGCGTTTTCTCCCTGTGATGTCACAGAGGGGAGGAAGAATCCTGCTTCCTCCTTGCCTCTGTCACAGCTGTGACCGCCCATTAGATTTCGCACTGTATTAATATACACTGCGAAATCTAAATTAAACAAAGGCAAATGTATGAAAAATAAAAAAGAATTAATACTTTACCTGTCCGACGCCTTTTCCCGGTGTCTGGTGTCCGGTGCCAAGCAGACCACGTTTTTTTCGCGGCCGCACCTGCCGCAAGTGCCGAAACCGCACTTGCTGCACCTGCCGCATACTTACCGCAAGCCCCATAGACATTGCATGGGGCTTGCCGCAACTGTGCCGCAAGTGAAGCGGTTATGCGTTAATCGCGGCAGATGCGTTTTTTTCACTGCATCTGCCGCGATCGGCGAAAACCGCTGATGTGAAAGTACCCTTAGACTGCTGAAATAAGCTGGCAGCAGTCACTTATGAGGCAGAGAGAGTTAATGGCAGAGCCCAGGGGGACTTAGACAGTATTACAGTCATTCACTGGGCGACTTAGTGAGTTGTTGACTGAGTTACTGCAGTCCCCTAGGAGAATTAGTTAGCTGGAGACAGCTGGAGACAGCTGGGCGTCTTTCTGAGACTGTGGGCGGGAAAGTGAGGTAGTTGGGGCGGGCCGTAGTTGTTGTGAGGCAGCTGAAATAAACAGAAAATATAGACGTTAGCATAGGGGCGGAGTGTAGGTGGCGAGAGGGTGGAGATGGGAACATAATATACATACACGTCTCCGGACGGGCAGGGTGTAGGCGGCCACAGGCTGCAGAGAAGAACGTCACCAGCGGGGCGCTCCGTAGGCGGGTAGAGGCTGGGCAGCTGTGGTGAGGCGAGTGGCGTGAGGTAAAATGAGTATCGCAATGGTGCATGTGCGGCATCGCTCGCGCTACGATGACGACGGTGCATGCGCTGCGGTTGCTACGACGCCGCAAGTGAGAGGCTTGCGGCGGCTCGCGATGCTGCATGCGCACCATCGCTCGTGCTACGATGGCGACGGCGCATGCGCTGCGGTTGCTACGACACCGCAAGTGAGAGGCAAGGAACAGATCGTGATGGCGCATGCGCGCCATCGCTCGCGATAGCGGCACAGTGACCGGAAGCGCAAAACTGGTGATTATGAACATAATATTTACTATATAATTGTCTAATGTTGTCTGTCTGTCACGGAAATTGCGCGACAGACAGAGGCCGCTCATTGGTCGCCAGCAGACGCGGCGGCCAATGAGCGCAGCGTATGCAAAAGAGCAGCACAGCACGCAAATTCAAAATGTGCGCGCCGCGTGGCTCTCCTCAAAGCCCCCTGCCCCTCTTGCCCTGCCCACACACCCCCCACTCCTCCTGCCCCACTCGCGCTCCCCCCTGCTCCTCCTGCCCGCTTGTGCTCCCCCTGCTCCTCCTGCCCGCGCTCCTCCCCGTGTTCCCCGCTCCTGTGACATCTGTCTCAGCCCCATTTGATTTCAATGTATTATACACTGCGAAATTAAATGTAAAATAATGCCAAATGTATAAAAAATAATAAAAATTCTTATACTTACCCTCCGCCAAGCGCTCGGTGCTGGGAGTAGTAGCAGGCAGTGTGCCGATAGGACCTTGCATGATGTCAGAATGACACCTGCGTTCGGCGCTGTTATTGGTCCGCTTGCAGTCATGTGATATGTGACGTACTTATCACATGACCGCGAGCAGGCCAATCACAGCGCCGAACGCAGATGCCATTCTGACATCATGCAAGGTCCTATCGGCACACTGACTGCTACTACTCCCAGCACCGAGCGCTCGGCAGAGGGTAAGTATAAGAATTTCACAGCCTCCTCCACCCTCACAGCCTCCTCCATCCTCACAGCCTCCTCCATCCTCACAGCCTCCCCATCCTCACAGCCTCCTCCCTCCCCTCAGCCTTCTCCATCCCCTCAGCCTCCTTATCCCCACAGCCTCCTACATCCTCACAGCCTCCCCATCTTCACAGCCTACTCCATCCCCTAAGCCTCCTCCAACCTTGCAGCCTCTCCTAACCTCACATCCTCTCCCATCTTCACTCCATCCTCACAGCCTCCTCCATCGTCACAGCCTCCTCCATCCTCACAGCCTCCTCCACCCTCACAGCCTCCTCCATCCTCACAGCTTCCCTATCCTCACAGCCTCCTCCCTTCCCTCAGCCCCCTCATCCCCTCAGCCTCCTTATCCCCACAGCCTCCTCCATCCTCACAGCCTCCCCATCCTCACAGCCTATTCAATCCCCTAAGCCTCCTCCAACCTTGCTGCCTCTCCTATCCTCACGTCCTCTCCCATCTTCACTCCATCCTCACAGCCTCCTCCATCCTCACAGCCTCCTCCATCCTCACAGCCTCCTCCACCCTCACAGTGTCCTCCATCCTTGCAGCCTCCCCATCTTCACAGCCTCCTCCATTCTGTCAGCCTCCTCCATCCTCACAGCCTCCTCCATCCTCACAGCCTCCCATCCTCACAGCCTCCTCCTTCCTCACAGCCTCCTCCACCCTCACAGCCTCCTCCATCCTCACAGCCTCCCCATCCTCACAGCCTCCCCATCCTCTTAGCCTCCTCCATCCTCTCAGCCTCCTCCATCCCCTCAGCCTCCTCCATCCCCTCAGCCTCCTCCATCTTCACAGCCTCCCCATCCTCACAGCCTCCTCATCCTCACAGCCTCCTCCATCCTCACATCCTCCCCATCCTCACAGCCTCCTCCACCCAAACAGCCTCCTCCACTCCCACAGTCTCTTCCATCCTCACAGCCTCCTCCACCCTCACAGCATCCTCCACCATCACAGCCTCCTCCATCCTCACAGCCTACTCCATCCTCACAGCCTCCCCCATACTCACAGCCTCCCCATCCTCACAGCCTCCTCCATCTTCACAGCCTCCTCCATCCCCTCAGCCTCCTTCATCCTCACAGCCTCCTACACCCCCACAGCCTCCTCCACCCTCACAGCCTCCTCCATCCCCTCAGCCTCCTCCATCCCCTCATCTCCATCCTCACAGCCTCCTCCATCCTCAAAGCCTCCTCCATCCTCACAGCCTCCTCCATCCTCACAGTCTCCCTATCCTCAGCCTCCTCCATCCTCACAGCCTCCCCATCCTCTCAGCCTCCTCCATCCTCCTACATCCTCACAGCCTCCTCCATCCTTACAGCCTCCCTATCCTCACAGCCTCCCCATCCTCACAGCCTCCTCCATCCCCTCAGCCTCCTCCATCGTCACAGCCTCCCTATCCTCACAGCCTCCCCATCCTCACAGCCTCCCCATCCTCACAGCCTTCTCCATCCTCACATCCTCCCCATTCTCACAGTCTCCTCCACCCCCACAGCCTCCTCCATCCTCACAGCCTCCCCATCCTCCCAGCCTCCTCCATCCTCACAGCCTCCTCCATCCTCACAGCCTCCCCATCCTCAGCCTCCTCCATCCTCACAGCCTCCCCATCCTCTCAGCCTCCTCCATCCTCCTACATCCTCACAGCCTCTTCCATCCTCACAGCCTCCTCCACCCTCACAGCCTCCTCCACCCTCACAGCCTCCTCCATCCTCACAGCCTCCTCCATCCTCACAGCCTCCCTATCCTCACAGCCTCCCCATCCTCACAGCCTCCTCCATCCCCTCAGCCTCCTCCATACTCACAGCCTCCTCCATCCTCACAGCCTCCCTATCCTCACAGCCTCCCCATCCTCACAGCCTCCCCATCCTCACAGCGTCCTCCACCCCCACAGCCTCCTCCATCCTCACAGCCTCCCCATCCTCTCAGCCGCCTCCATCCTCACAGCCTCCTCCATCCTCACAGCCTCCTCCATCCTAACAGATTTCTCCATCCTCACAGCCTCCTCCATCCTCACAGCCTCCTCCATCCTCACAGCCTCCTCCATCCTCACAGCCTCCCCTTTCTCACAGCCTCCTCCATCCTCACAGCCTCCTCCATCCTCACAGCCTCCTCATTCTCACAGCCTCCTCCATCCTCACAGCCTCCCCTTTCTCACAGCCTCCTCCATCCTCACAACCTCCTCCATCCTCACAACCTCCCCCATACTCACAACCTCCTCCATCCTCACAGCCTCCTCCATACTCACAGCTGCCTCATCCTCACTCCTTACTCCTGTCTATAAGGTCTGTCAGTCAGTGTGACGCAGTTGACTCCTGTTTTCAAAGTATTCTAGAATACCCGTTGCGTTAGAATCAGGCCACCATCTAGTATATGTATATATACACAGTGTCTTGTTAAAGTATTTTCCCCCTTGAACTTATCAACCTTTTGCCACATTTCAGGCTTCAGACATAAATATATAAATTCTAATTTTTTTGTGAAGAATCAACAACAAGTGGGACACAATCGTGAAGAGGAACAAAAATTTATTGGATATTTTTAACTTTTCTAAATAGAAAACTGAAAAGTGGGGCATGCAATATTATTCGGCCCCCTTGAGTTAATATTTTGTAGCAACACCATTTGCAGCGATTACAGTATGTCTCTATCAGTTTTGCACATCGAGAGACTGAAATTCTTCCCCGTTCTTCCTTGTAGAACAGATGGAGCTCAGTGAGGTTGGATGGAGAGCATTTGTGAACAGCAGTTTTCAGCTCTTTCAACAGATTCTCAATTGGATTCAGGTCTGGACTGTGACTTGGCCATTCTAACACCTGGATACGTTTATTTTTGAACCATTCCATTGTAGATCTCAGGTCTTTTGAAGACTCCAGCAGGTTTTCTTCCAGAATGATCCTGTATTTGGCTCCGTTATTCTTCCCATCAATTTTAACCATCTTCCTTGTCCCTGCTGAAGAAAATCAGGCCCAAACCATGATGCTGCCACCACCATGTTTGACAATAGGGATGGTGTTTTGAGGGTGATGAGATGTGTTGCTTTTACGCCAAACATATCGTTTTGCATTGTCGCCAAAATGTTCGATTTTGGTTTAATCTGACCAGAGCACCTTATTCCACATGTTTGGTGTCTCCCAGGTGGCTTGTGGCGAAATTCAAACGAGACTTTTTATGGATATCTTTGAGAAATGGCTTTCTTCTTGCCACCGCTTCCATAATGGCCAGATTTGTGCAGTGCACGACTGATTGTTGTCCTATGGACAGACTCTCCTACCTCAGCTGTAGATCTCTGCAGTTCATCCAGAGTGATCATGAGTCTTTTGGCTGCATCTCTGATCAGTCTTGTCCTTGTTCGAGATGAAAGTTTACAGGGACAGCTGGGTCTTGGTACATTTGCAGTGGTCTGATACTCCTTCCATTCAATATGATTGCTTGCACAGTGCTACTTGAGATGTTTAAAACTTGGGAAATCTTTTTGTATCCAAAACCAGCTTTTAACTTCGCCACAACAGTATCTCGGACCTGCCTGGTGTGTTCCTTGGTCTTCATGATGCTCTTCTGCACTTGAAACAGAACCCTGAGACTATCACAGATCAGGTGCATTTTTACAGAAACTTGATTACACACAGGTGGATTCTATTTATCATTACCAGTCATTTAGGACAACTTTGGATCATTCAGAGATCCTCACTGAACTTCTGGAGGGAGTTTGCTGCACTGAAAGTAAAGGGGCCGAATAATATTGCACGCCCCACTTTTCAGTTTTTTATTTTTTTAAAAAGTTTACAATATCCAATAAATTTTGTTCCACTTCACAATTGTATCCCACTTGTTATTGATTCTTCAGAAAACATTTGAATTTATATCTTTATGTTTGAAGCCTTAAGTGTGGCAATATATTGAAAAGTTCAAGGGGGCCAAATACTTTCACAAGGCACTGTATACATGTGTGTTTGGTATGTGTTTATAAATATGTGCACACTCAGTGTATACATGTGTGTGTTGTGTGTGTGCTTGGTGTATACATGTGTGAGTGCTGTGTGCATACATATGTGTGCTCCATGTATAACTGTGTGTGCTGTGTGTGTATACATTTGTGTGTGTGTGCTTGGTGTACACATATGTGTGCTATGGGTGGGTATACACGTGTGTGCTCAGTGAATACATGTGTGTATACATATGTGTGCATGTGATGAGTGTTTACATGTGTGTGTGCTATGTGTGTGTGTGTGTGTGTATGTGCTCAGTGTATAAATGCAATTGTGCTATGTTTGTAGAACATACAGTGTGTCACATACTGTGTGTATGTAACATCCACATTTATAAATAACGCACCCGCAGACAAGAGTTCATAGGTAGGGATGGGCGAACCCGAACTGTAAAGTTCCGGGTCTGTACCAGACACCTAGTGCCTGTCTGCAATGGACCCCGAACAAAGAATTCTCAGTGAAGTCTGTGGCGTCCCTGCGACCAGTGCCCCACAGGGTGAACTGCAGCCAGACGAGGAAGATTGTTGACTTAAACACATCCACACACCGACACACTCCGATCCTAAGCCACTGACTTTATGTAGGGCAAGGGGTGGTGGGAGTTTAGAGAAGAGTGGGTGGGGAGAGAGGTAGAACCTGTATAAGTGTTTGGAGGAACAATACTAAAAACACTGGAACACGAAGTTGTAGGAATGAGGTTCCCAGGAGGAGAGGTTCCCTGGAGGAGGAAGAACCCTGGAGGTAGTTGCCCATGGGAGAAAGCTCGCTCTAAAGACGGAGTCGAGGGAAGATCATCCCAAGCAGGAACACCCTAGAGCTGAGAACCAGAGAGACAGAAGGAGCCTGGTGAGCCCAAATTACACCTGGGTCAATGGAGGGTTAGGCCAGGAAAGCCAGAGAGCCGGCTCTGTAGAGTTGACCGGGGAGACTATAAGACCCCAATCACGAGACAACCCGGCATGGTGCGGGGACTCTATGACCCGCGACCTACCTACCGCCATGGAGTAGGAACACAGCCATTGTACTAGGACTAGTAACATAGTTTTTAAGGTTGAAGGAAGACTTTAAGTCCATCTAGTTCAACGCATAGCCTGACATGTTGATCCAAAGGAAGGCAAAAAAAAACATGTGGCAACAGTAAGTTCCACATTGGGGAAAAAAATTCCTTCCTGACTCCAGATACGGAAATCAGTGACCCTAAAGCAGAGGGAAGCATCACTAAAGAGCCTGTGACAGCCAGACCGAACCCGTGAGTGAGGACAGAGAGAGACAAGCAGGGCCTAAAAGGTACTTTGAGGGAAGCAACGCAGAGGAACTGTCTGAGCTGCAGTAGAACCGGATAGGTGTAAGAACTAAAACTGAGAACTGTGAACTGTAACCTGTTTGCTAAGAACTTGAAAAATAAAGTACTCGGTAAGCTCAAAAGTGCCTGAGACTGTTCCTTACTGCGCCACTGCAGAGTCCCCCACCTGTGGAGCCACATCCCTGCTATCCCTTGTGTGCTGGCTGGAAGAAGCTGCAGAGGAGGAACCGGTGCGGCATCCAGAGTATGCAGCTGTGTGGCACACTGGGACGGGGTACACGGTACTGGATGGGGGGTAGCATTGGGGATGATCACGGCGGTCTTGGTCTGGACCACCTCCCGAGCCCCACAAGTAAAAGGGGAATATTTACATGGGAGAGTTTGTCGTGATGCCACCCACGAGTTGTGGTCAATGCGGAGACCACCACTGCAGTGTACTTCTGTCAGGAAGATGGATGGATGCTGCAGCAAGGTGGATGAGCCCGCAATGGGTCGGGGCAGCTCCTGACAGGGTAAAAAGATGCAATAAACATTCTGTTGCAGGGAATCACACACAGAGACTGAAGCAGGGTTTACCGGGTTTACTTGCAAGTTCTTTATGGTACAGTTAGTCACTTTACACAGGCAACTCCGGACACTCTGAACCCTCTGCAGCCAGGTTATTTCTGTGAGACCCTTCACTCTCTCTGGTGTTCCTTTCAGGCTTTCCTCTCCTCAGTTCTTCCCTGTGGGCTGTATGGGGGCAGCTTGGTCCCTTTTCTGACTTCACCCTGCGTGTGTGGGTGGCAAGCCAGGTCCTGTTTGCTGCTGATCCTCCAGCCCATGTGTGTGGGTGGCCAGACTTGGAATCTGTGCCTCCCTGTCAGTGTGTTAGTTTCCCAGAGTATAGCTACGGTCACCCAGAGCCGACACTCTGGTTCCAGCCTAGCCTTGGGTGTCCCTCTCTTGCAAGGGATCACCGGGCTCTTTTCTACCCCTGTGACTACCTCAGTACGCCCAGGGAACCAGTCCCGCCTGTAGTCGGTCACCGCTGCCGTAATCCTTGGACCCGGTGGCACCGGTCCGGTGTCTGTCTTTACTTCCCCTTGGGCTGCAGGCTATGGAGTGGGCTTTCTCCCCATGGAACGGTGTCTCTGTGGATTCTGCGCCTCCATGTAGCCCTATCCCACCGGGAAACTGTCTCCCTGCTGGTCTTGGCTTCTCGGCACCCACTGGCCTACTAACTCACTCCGCCTACTGTTCTCCTTTTTGTACTGGTTCGTCACCTGACCTACATTCCCACCCACTTCCCTCTAAACCTGTCACCCCTTTTCCCGCCTAGAGTCCCGGGCTCTGGGTTGGGTGCTGTGTCTTGTGGGTGTGTATTGTGAAGGTGTTTGGTGAACAAACTATCTCCCTCCTGCCTAGCTGCAGTTCCCCTTGTGGCCTCCTGGTCACAGGGGCACCACACAGCCCCCCACTACACCTGCCCCGGGGACACCCAGCCCTACCAGTGGAGGGCTTACTATCTACGCTGCCCCTCATCACCATGCCCAGCAGGAATATGCCAGAGGTGGCCACCCTGACCACATACTACAGGTGGCATCACGACAACTTCCCCTGTACATATTCCCTTTTTCAACTGACGGTCAGGCCACAGGACCAGGTCACGACCCGCATGACTCCCAGTGACAGCAGCAGTGATCCAGTTCCTGAGTACCCCACGGCCTGGGGGTGCCTCAAGTCCACGTTACTGTTTGGTTTCGGCTATGTGGGGTTGCAAAAGTAAGCTAATTGAGCATTAGAAGCAGTTAAATTATATTTACCAACGTCCGCACTGCTCTCACACTATTTCTGGATCCGTTCATCAAACCTTATGACTATTCCTGTGCTTTCTCAGCCAATCTCTGTGACAGTTTCTGTGATTGGTTGCGGTCGAACTGTGCCCACACACTTTGTGCCAGTGTGTCGGTTTCAAGGACCAGGTTACTCAGCCGCTGGGCCAAAGTTCAGTTCACTGCAGCAGTGCCCAGTAGCTGTGGTCCTAAGCGCACATATAAAGGGATAGTAATGGGGATTAAGTTGTATTCATGATGCCAATTCAGATAATCAGCCTGGTGTGTGCTGGCACTGCAGATGATCCCTGTGGTTAGGTGGTATTGCAGTGAAAATGCAAAACCCCTCCCAACCATGGCTGGCCCCAGGGAGATGATGAGGGTAGTGGTGGTAGGTGTAACAGAGGAATGAGACAGACTTTTTCTTTACCTTTTTACTGCACGTCTGTACATGGTATAACATGGTACAGCATGTATATGGTTGTATAACCACCACCAGGCATGTGATCCAGCCAATCTGATGAGAGTTTCACTTCTCTTCTCAGTGGTAATGGGCTTACTGCTATATCAAATCCCTATCCTGGGACACAAGCTTCTTGAAGCATGAAACTTTCAATACTGCTGCACTCTGTACACTCTCCAATACTCTGGCAGAACAGAACCTGTGAATACTCATGCTTGGCTGCAATAGTTGTCTTTTGACTTTTCTATGCTGCTGAAGATGTAGAATCAATGCTTTACTGTTGATTGTCCAAATCACACAGATTTCAGCTTGTCACCAGACCCTGTAAGCCTGGGAGGCCAAGGAGCTGAGATCCTGGTTCATTTAGCTGTTCCAGCACAGGTGCTTTGCTCTCAGATGTCCTTCATTATTCCCTTCTTCTTCACTACAGCTGAGAATTGGCACCTCCTCCCCCCCATGTACTGTATCACACCCAAAGACAGGCATAAGTGCACAGCCTCAGTGAGAGGCGGGTATAAATGTGAGGATGCTTGTTAGACAGTAGAGAAATACTGTAGAAATTCAGATCAAAGCTGGGTATACCCATATACATCAATAAATATGAAACTATTTTGCGGCAGCCAGACGCAAGTGTGTACACACCAGCATAGCTGGCTCTACCTATGGGAGAGTCATGCGGTTGCACAGGGCGCCGGCCGCCAGGGGGCACTGCAGGGAGAGCAAGTCACTTTCACTTACTGCTCCTCTTCACTGTATGTCTGCTGTGCCCCTGACTGTTCCTCTGCAGATGAGTGTGGGGGTGGGATAATCACTTTCCCTCAAGGGCTATGCTGCTGTCTGCACGCTGTGGGGGCAGAGGGGCCAAAATCAGCTCCTGCCCACACTGAATATAATACACTGCTGGTGGGGGTACAGGACCTGTGATGATGTCATGACCATGTGACCCGTGTGGGAGGAGCCAGATTTTGAAGCCGCAGGATGCAAAGGAAAAACTGGAGGAGATGTAGGCTCCTGTGACAGGCAATGAGGGAAGATGGGAGATTTCGAGTACAGACTGTGGGGTAGAGGCTGTGGGATGTGGGGTACATGCTGAATGATGAGGGGTACAGGCTGTGTGATGAGGGGTACAGGCTGTGTGATGTAGTGTACAGGGTGTGTGATGAGGTGTAGAGGCTGTGTGATGTGGGGTACATGCTGTATGATGAGGGGTACGAGCTGTGTAATGTGAGGGTACACGGTGTGTGATGTGGGGTACAGGGTGTGTGATGTGAGGGTTCAGGGTGTGTGATGTGGGGTACAGGATGTGTGATGTGACGGTACAGGGTGTGTGATGTTAGGGTTCAGGGTGTGTGATGTGGGGTACAGGGTGTGTGATGTGAGGGTACAGGATGTGTGATGTGAGGGTACGGGCTGTGTGATGAGGAGTACAGGCTGTGTGATGTGAGGGTACAGGGTGTGTGATGTGAGGGTACAGACTGTGTGATGTGAGGGTATAGGGTGTGTGATGTCAGGGTACAGGGTGTGCGATGTGAGGGTACAGGGTATGTGATGAGAGGGTACAGGGTGTGTGATGTGAGGGTACAGGGTGTGTGATGTGAGGGTACAGGATGTGTGATGTGAGGGTACAGGGTGTATGATGTGGGGTACAGGATGTGTGATGTGAGGGTACAGGGTGTGTGATGTGAGGGTACAGGGTGTGTGATGTGAGGGTACAGAATGTGTGATGTGAGGGTACAGGATGTGTGATGCGTCTGTACGGGCTGTGTGATGAGGGGTACAGGCTGTGTGATGTGAGGGTACACGGTGTGTGATGTGGGGTACGAGCTGTGTGATGTGGGGTACACGGTGTGTGATGTGGAGTACAGGGTGTGTGATGTGAGGGTGCGGGCTGTGTGATGTGAGGGTACAGGCTGTGTGATGTGAGAGTACAGGGTGTGTGATGTGAGGATACAGGGTTCGTGATGTGAGGGTACAGGGTGAGTGATGTGAGGGTACAGAGTGTGTGATGTGAGGGTACAGGATGTGTGATGTGAGGGTACAGGGTGTGTGATGTGAGGGTACAGGATGTGTGATGTGACGGTACAGGGTGTGTGATGTGAGGGTACAGGCTGTGTGATGTGGGGTACAGGATGTGTGATGTGAGGGTACAGGGTGTGTGATGTGAGGGTACAGGGTGTGTGATGAGAGGGTACAGGGTGTGTGATGTGAGGGTACAGGGTGTGTGATGTGGGGTACAGGGTGTGTGATGTAAGGGTACAGGATGTGTGATGTGAGGGTACATGCTGTGTGATGTGAGGGTACAGGATGTGTGATGTGAGGGTACAGGGTGTGTGATGTGAGGGTACAGGGTGTGTGATGTGAGGGTACAGGGTGTGTGATGTGAGGGTACAGGGTGTGTGATGTGGGATACAGGGTGTGTGATGTAAGGGTACAGGATGTGTGATGTGAGGGTACATGCTGTGTGATGTGGGGTACAGGCTGTGTGATGTGAGGGTACAGGGTGTGTGATGTGAGGGTACAGGGTGTGTTATGTGAGGGTACAGGATGTGTGATGTGAGGGTACAGGATATGTGATGTGTCAGTGCGGGCTGTGTGTTGAGGGGTACAGGCTGTGTGATGTGAGGGTACACGGTGTGTGATGTGGGGTACAGGCTGTGTGATGTGGGGTACACCGTGTGTGATGTAGAGTACAGGGTGTGTGGTGTGAGGTACAGGGTGTGTGATGTGGGGTACAGGGTGTGTGATGTGAGGGTACAGGCTGTGTGACGTGAGGATACAGGCTGTGTGATGTGAGGGTACAGGGTGTGTGATGTGGGGGTACAGGGTGTGTGATGTGGGGTACAGGGTGTGTGATGTGAGGGTACAGGCTGTGTGATGTGAGGGTACAGGCTGTGTGATGTGAGGGTACAGGCTGTGTGATGTGAGGGTACACGGTGTGTGATGTGGGGTACAGGGTGTGTGATGTGGAGGTACAGGGTGTGTGGTGTTTTGGGTACAGGCTGTGGGATGTGAGGAGACAGGCTGTGTGATGTGAGGGTACAGGGAGTGTGATGTGAGGGTACAGGCTGTGTGATGTGAGGGAACAGGCTGTATGATGTGAGGGTACGGGCGTGTGATGTGGGATACAGTCAGTGTCAGGGGCGTAACTACTAGTGATGAGCGAGTACTAAAATGCTCGGGTGCTCGAAGCTCGGGCCGAGCATCCCGAGATACTCGTGTACTCGGCCCGAGTACCGAGCCCAATGTTATCCTATGGGAGACACGAGTATTTTTATGAAATGACTGCCGGCAGCATGGAAAAACCCTAAAAAATGTCACAAAAGTCTCAGAAGAGTGCTCAAATGACATGGCAACACCATGGGGAAGACCCCTGGAAGCATTTCTCACTCAAAAGTCACAGCTGTGAACAATGTTGTCCGAGTTTCACGCCAATTTTACGGAGTCTCCAGAAAACCTTCCAAAATGACACCAAAATGAATATTTAGGGTGGAAATGTTAAGGGCACATACCCAATAGTGAGATACAGCTGGTGTATGTTACTTTTTGTGATTACATGAAATATTTTACGTGAAAACATTGTGCGGCACTCCGATGTCCCTGAGAAGAGACGAACATGAAGCCCTGTCTTGAAATAATGTGCCCATTTTGAGGAACTGGGTCTATTGTAGTATCTTCCTTTGCCAGGGCAGTCCAAAATTGGGAGGTTCACCAATGCCCCTGGATAGAGACGTGCATGAGGGCCTGTAAACAAGAACTGGGTGTATTGTAGTATAGTCCTTTGGCTAGGGCAGCCAAAAATTGGAAGGTTCAACAATGACCCATGCATACAGACATGTTGTAGGGCCTGTAACCCTCAAGTGGGTGTATTGTAGTATAGGCCTTTGGCCACAGCAGCCAAAAATTGGGAGGCTCCTCATTGTCCCTGGATAGAGACGTGCAGGAGGGCCTGTAAACAAGAACTGGGTGTATTGTAGTATAGCCCTTTGGCCAGGGCAGCCAAAAATTGGAAGGTTCAACAATGACCCATGCATACAGACATGTAGTAGGGCCTGTAACCCTCAAGTGGGTGTATTGTAGTATAGGCCTTTGGTCAGGGCAGCCAAAAATTGGGAGGCTCCTCATTGTCCCTGGATAGTGACGTGCAGGAGGGCCTGTAAACAAGAACTGGGTGTATTGTAGTATAGCCCTTTGGCCAGGGCAGCCAAAAATTGGAAGGTTCAACAATGACCCATGCATACAGACATGTAGTAGGGCCTGTAACCCTCAAGTGGGTGTATTGTAGTATAGCCCTTTGGTCAGGACAGTCAAAAATTGGGAGGTTCAACAATGACCCATGCATACAGACATGTAGTAGGGCCTGTAACCCTCAAGTGGGTGTATTGTAGTATAGGCCTTTGGCCAGGGCAGCCAAAAAAATTGGGAGGCTCCTCATTGTCCCTGGATAGAGACATGCAGGAGGGCCTGTAACCCTCAAGTGGGTGTATTGTAGTATAGGCCTTTGGCCAGGGCAGCCAAAAATTGGGTGGCTCCTCATTGTCCCTGGATAGAGACGTGCAGGAGGGCCTGTAAAGAACAACTGGGTGTATTGTAGTATAGCCCTTTGGCCAGGGCAGCCAAAAATTGGAAGGTTCAACAATGACCCATGCATACAGACATGTAGTAGGGCCTGTAACCCTCAAGTGGGTGTATTGTAGTATAGGCCTTTGGCCAGGGCAGCCAAAAATTGGGAGGCTCCTCATTGTCCCTGGATAGAGACGTGCATTAGGGCCTGTAACCCTCAAGTGGGTGTATTGTAGTATAGCCCTTTGGTCAGGCCAGTCAAAAATTGGGAGGTTCAACAATGACCCATGCATACAGACATGTAGTAGGGCCTGTAACCCTCAAGTGGGTGTATTGTAGTATAGCCCTTTGGCCAGGGCAGCCAAAAATTGGGAGGTTCAACAATGACCCATGCATACAGACATGTAGTAGGGCCTGTAACCCTCAAGTGGGTGTATTTTAGTATAGCCCTTTGGCCAGGGCAGCCAAAAATTGGGAGGCTCCACATTGTCCCTGGATAGAGACGTGCAGGAGGGCCTGTAAAGAAGAACTGGGTGTATTGTAGTATAGCCCTTTGGCCAGGGCAGCCAAAAATTGGAAGGTTCAACAATGACCCATGCATACAGACATGTAGTAGGGCCTGTAACCCTCAAGTGGGTGTATTTTAGTATAGCCCTTTGGCCAGGTCAGCCAAAAATTGGGAGGCTCCACATTGTCCCTGGATAGAGACGTGCAGGAGGGCCTGTAAAGAAGAACTGGGTTTATTGTAGTATAGCCCTTTGGCCAGGGCAGCCAAAAATTGGAAGGTTCAACAATGACCCATGCATACAGACATGTAGTAGGGCCTGTAACCCTCAAGTGTGTGTTATTGTAGTATAGCCCTTTGGTCAGGGCAGTCAAAAATTGGGAGGTTCAACAATGACCCATCATTACAGACATGTAGTAGGGCCTGTAACCCTCAAGTGGGTGTATTGTAGTATTGCCCTTTGGCAGGGCAGCCAAAAATTGGGAGGCTCCACATTGTCCCTGGATAGAGACGTGCAGGAGGGCCTCAAAACATTTTTCCCATTGAAAAGGAGCGGGTCTCCTGTCGTAATGCCCATTCTAAAAGAATGGGCGAAAAAATTTACCACTGCGGGTATACCTCAAACAACAGCCTAACTATTGTAACGGTCATCATGCTGTCACATGAGGAGAAGGAGGAGCAGTCCAGCGATTAGCCAAATGTAGCTCCAAAAGATAATGTGATATAATGAGCGCTAAGATACACACAAGGACTCGGCCATTAGATATTTTACCTTTCAGCTTTAATCAGCAAGTGGGTCCCTCTAGTCACAACGCGTTTCAACGCAGATAGCTTCTTTCTCAAGTGATCACTTGAGAAAGACGCTATCTGCGTTGAAACGCGTTGTGACCCACTTGCTGGGAAGTGTGATAGCCAGCAGCTTTGAGCCACAGGACCTGACAGACGTCAGCTAACCACTCCTTAGAGCAGTCACGTGCAGAGAGAGAGACACAGAGGGCACGTGCAGCGTCCACCTCGCCGCTCGATTTCAACTAGGAGAGCCCAGCAGCACTAGCGACTAATCCAGTTGTGCGGACCTGCACAACCTTAGAAGGTGAGCGGAGGGGTTATTAAACCGACCCCATATAATCTTTTATAGCAGTTTGGCGCAAACGATTCTGTTTCTTAGCGATTAGCCAAAGTCCTGAAGTGTGTACCCATGGGTGAGTGGAGGTACATGGCAAAATCACATAACAAAATTTTAATTCAGTTGTCATTTGCTGGTGGTGTGGTGAAGTCTGGCCCAATCCAACCCTTGTTCATCTTGATCAGAGTCAGCCTGTCAGCATTTTCAGTTGACAGGCGGGTGCGTTTATCAGTGATGATTCCACCTGCAGCACTGAAAACATGCTCTGATAAAATGCTAGCGGCAGGGCAGGCCAGGACTTCCAATGCGTAGAGAGCCAATTCATGCCACGTGTCCAGCTTGGAGACCCGATAATTGAAAGGCACAGAGGAATCTCGCAGTACAGTTGTTCGATCTGCAAGGTACTCCTTCAGCATCTGCCCAAACTTAGCATTTCTGGTGGCACTACCCCGCACCTCAGGGGCTGTGGTACGTGAGGGGCTGAGAAAACTGTCCCACATCGTAAAGACAGTTCCCCTACCTCTGGCGGATTGGACTTGTGCCCCTCTCGGCCGTACGCCTTGGTTGTCCACCGAATCCTGACCTATGCCGCTAGCGTTTTGTGAGGGGAATGATTTCACTACTTCCGTGACTATGGCCCTGTGGAACTGCTGCATTTTGGCTGACCTCTCCGCCTCAGGAATGAGAGACATAAAGTTCTCCTTGTAGCGTGGGTCTAACAGTGTTGCCAACCAGTACTGTTTGTCGGCCAAGATGTTCTGAACGCGAGGGTCACGAGACAGGCAGCTTACCATAAAGTCAGCCATGTGCGCCAGACTCTTAACAGCCATCACTTCAGTATCCAGACCAACACGATGACTGAACATGCTGTCCTCCTCCTCCTCCTCATCTCCCCTGTCCTCTGGCCAGCCACGCTGAATCGAGGGTATGACTGGTGTGCATGTCATATCCTCAATTTGGCCAGAGAGTTGCTCCATGTCTTCATCCTCCTCCTCCTCGTCATAGTCCTCCACTGCACGTTATGATGAGATGAGGCTGGGCTGTGTGTTTTCACCCACACCCACTACTGTTTCTTGCTCCAAGTCATCGCGCTCGGCCTGCAATGCACCCTCTTTAATTTTCAGCAGAGACCGTTTTAGAAGGCAGAGTAGTGGTATGATGACGCTAATAATGGCGTCATCGCCGCTCACCATCTTGGTGGTGTCCTCAAAGTTTTGGAGGACGGTACATAGGTCCGACATCCATCTCCACTCCTCAGGTGTTATGTGTGGAGTTTGACCCATTTCCCGACGGCTTAGGTGATGCAGGTAGTCCACAACTGCCCTCTTCTGCTCACATATCCTGACCAACATGTGCAGAGTTGAATTCCAACGCATGGGGACATCACACACCAGTCTGTGGGCCGGAAGACGCAAACGGCGCTGAAAGCCGGCAAGGCCGGCTGAAGCAGCAGGTGACTTGCGAAAATGTGCAGACAGACGGCGAACTTTTACCAGCAGTTCAGACACCTCTGGGTATGACTTCACAAACCTCTGAACCACCAGGTTGAGCACATGGGCCACGCATGGAACATGCGTCAGCTGGCCTCGCCTCAAAGCTGCCACCAGGTTCCGGCCATTGTCACACACGACCTTTCCTGGCTTTAGGTTCAGAGGTGTGAGCCAGTGATCTGCCTGCTGTTTCAGAGCTGTCCACACCTCTTCTGCATTGTGGGGGTTTGTCACCTATGCAGACTAGCTTCAGCACAGCCTGTTGCCGCTTTGCAGAGGCAGTGCTGCAGTGCTTCCAGCTTGGGACTGGTGTGGAGGGTACAGTGGATGAGGATGCGCAGGAGGAGGAGGCTGGGGAGCATGACATTCCGGAGCTGTAGAGTGTCGGTGAAACCCTGACAGAGGTAGGGCCTGCTATCCTTGGTGTGGGAAGGACGTGTTCTGTCCCTCGCTCAGACTGGGTCCCAGCCTCCACAATATTAATCCAGTGTGCCATCAAGGAAATGTAGCGGCCTTGCCCACAAGCACTTGTCCACGTGTCTGTGGTTAGGTGGACTTTGGCTGAAACAGCGTTGTTCAGGGCACGTGTGATGCTGTTGGACACGTGGTTATGCAATGCGGGGACGGCACATCTGGAGAAATAGTGGCGGCTGGGGACCGAGTAACGTGGGACAGCAGCCGCCATCAGGTCGCGGAATGCTTCCGTCTCCACCAGCCGGAAAGGCAACATTTCTAGCGCTATAAGTCGCGAAATGTGATCATTCAGGACTGTGGCATGTGGGGTGTTGGCAGCGTATTTGCGCCTGCGTTCAAATGTTTGCTGAATGGATAATTGAACGCTGAGCTGGGACAAGGACGTGCTTGATGGTGGTGTAATTTGTGCGTGGGCAACTTCAGGTGCAGGGCCGGAGGCTTGTTCACGGCCAGCATGGACAGGGGATTGGCTCGCACGCACAACAGGCGAAGACGTAGCAGTGACATCAGGAAGCACCACTCCTCGACTCTGTTGTACTTCCCACAAAGTCGGGTGCTTGGTTGACATGTGCCTGATCATGCTGGTGGTGGTCAGGCTGCTAGTTTTCGTACCCCTGCTGATACTGGCATGGCAGGTGTGGCAAATGGCCTTTTTAGAGTCTTCTGGAGCCAACTTAAAAAACTCCCAGACTCGTGAAGACCGAACATTTGCACAGGCACCTTGAGTCATGTTGTTGTTCCGGGGAACGGTTGCCTGCCTTCTGCCTGCGGACACGACCCTGCTTTGTACTGCCTGTTGGGATGCTACGCCTCCCTCCCCCTGTGCACTGCTGGCCTCACTCTGCATATCCTCCTGCCACGTTGGGTCAGCTACTGGATCATCCACCACGTCGTCTTCCTCTTCCGCACCCTGATCCTCCTCCTGACTTCCTGTCAATTGTGTCTCATCATCGTCCACCCCTTGTTGAGACACTTTGGCAACGTTCCGTTCGTGAGAACGTGGCTGCTCAAATATTTGGGCATCTGTACATACCATCTCCTCATCACCCACTTCAAGAGGAGGTGGCGACAGGCCAGATTCTGCGAATGGATACGTGAACAGCTCTTCCGAGTGTCCTACTGTGGGATCAGTAATGTCCGTGGACGTGTACTCAGCCTGGTGGTAGGAAGGAGGATCAGGTTGGGAAATGTGCGGTGCAGTATCACGGCTACTGACACTTGACCGTGTGGAAGACAGGGTGTTTGTGGAGGTGCCCATCTGACTTGAAGCATTATCCGCTATCCAAGTAACAACCTGTTGACACTGGTCTTGGTTCAACAGCGGTGTACTGCTGCGGGCTCCAAGAATTTGGGACAGGACGTGCGAGCGAGGAGATGTGGCCCTTTGTTGTTGCGAAATTAGTACTTGCACACGACCTCGGCCTCTGCCTGCACCACCATCACGTCCACTTCCTTGTTCCTTGCCAACGCCCTTGCCAACGCCCTTGCGCATTTTGCCTGTATACTGTGACAACTGTCTGGTGACTGGAGAGGTCACAGGAGATTAGGATTTTAGTCCCTAACCTGTATCAAGGTATGACGTACAACAGTCTGGTGACTGTAATGGTGTCAGGAGAGGATTTTAGTCCCTAACCGGTATCAAGGTATGACGTACACCAGTCTGGTGACTGGTCAGATCACAGGAGATTAGGATTTTAGTCCCTAACCTGTATCAAGGTATGACGTACACCAGTCTGGTGACTGGTCAGATCACAGGAGATTAGGATTTTAGTTCCCTAACCTGTATGAAGGTAGTAATTACAACAGTCTGGTGACTGTTATGGTTTCAGGAGAGGATTTTAGTCCCTAACCTGTATCAAGGTATGACATACAACAGTCTGGTGACTGTAATGGTGTCAGGAGAGGATTTTAGTCCCTAACCTGTATCAAGGTATGAAGTACACCAGTCTGGTGACTGGTCAGATCACAGGAGATTAGGATTTTAGTCCCTAACCTGTATCAAGGTATGACGTACACCAGTCTGGTGACTGGTCAGATCACAGGAGATTAGGATTTTAGTTCCCTAACCTGTATCAAGGTATGACGTACACCAGTCTGGTGACTGGTCAGATCACAGGAGATTAGGATTTTAGTTCCCTAACCTGTATGAAGGTAGTAATTACAACAGTCTGGTGACTGTAATGGTTTCAGGAGAGAATTTTAGTCCCTAACCTGTATCAAGGTATGACGTACAACAGTCAATTGACTGTAATGGTGTCAGGAGAGGATTTTAGTCCCTAACCTGTATTAAGGTATGACGTACACCAGTCTGGTGACTGGTCAGATCACAGGAGACTAGGATTTTAGTTCCCTAACCTGTATCAAGGTATGACATACACCAGTCTAGTGACTGGTCAGATCACAGGAGATTAGGATTTTAGTCCCTAACCTGTATTAAGGTAGTACGTACACCAGTCTGGTGACTGTTCAGATTACAAGAGATTAGGATTTTAGTCCCTAACCTGTATCAAGGTAGTAATTACAACAGTCTGGTGACTGTAATGGTGTCAGGAGAGGATTTTAGTCCCTAACCTGTATTAAGGTAGTAAGTACAACAGTCTGGTGACTCTAATGGTCACAGAAAAGCTTGGATTCCGATCTGTATCACCCTGCCTATATCCTCCTAGATTAGTCCTGAGAAGGACTGTTCTGGTCACTGGAAAGCTTGGACTCCGATCTGGATCACCCTGCCTATATCCTCCTAGATTAGTCCTGAGAAGGACTGTTGTGGTCAGCAGCAGTTTGCAGCCCTGCTCCGGATCTACCTGTAAGGGCCGCAATCTGTCCCTAAGCAGCAGCAGACACTCTCCCTACACTGACTGTCTGGATGGCTGTGTGCCGAGCACAGCGCGCCGGGAGTTATAAAGGCTCGGTCACGCTGTGCAGGGCGGCCAATCACTGCTATGCCACAACTAACAGGGCTGTGGCATTGCAGTGGTCTGCCAGCCAATCCCTGCACGTGGGCTGGCTCTCAAAAGAGCGCCAACATGCAGAGATGACGACCACGAGCACAGCACGAGTATCGCGAGATTACTCGGTGCTCGCCGAGTAGCCCGAGTACAGTGATACTCGTGGAAGTACCGAGTAGTGGCGAGCATGCTCGCTCATCACTAGTAACTACAATAGATGCAGGGGTTGCGGTCGCACCTGGGCCCTGCATCCTAGGGGGCCCCAAAAGTCCCTTTGGCCTTTAGAAAAAGACTAATACTATCAAAGATTTGCAATAATTGGGGGCCCTGTTGGAGCTTTCGCATCGGGGCCCCTGAGCCTAAAGTTACGCCACTGGTCAGTGTGATGCGCAGGTTCTGGCTGTGTGATTTGGGGTACAGGCAGTGTGATGTGGGGGTACAGGCCGTGGGGTATGGGCTGTGTGACGTGGGGGCACGGGTTGTGTGATGTGGGGGCACGGGCTGGGTGATGTGGGGTACGGGCTGTGTGATGTGGGAGTATGAGCTGTGTAAATTATAGAGTAGGTACCATGTGAAAAGGGGGAACCGTATGTAGAGGGGGTAGAGTGAGGAGGGGCATGAAAGTTGTTGACCGTATGGGGGCCATTGTCCATATTACAGGTACATTGGTAGTACAGACAGCGTATATAAATACAAAAAGGGGGTTGGGGGAACAAGAGGCGCAATAGTGCCCTTATCACTTAGACACTAGATCTGCAAACTGGTGAGTAACGGGAGTCCACTCACCTGGTCCAGTTGTGACACCCACAACTGGTTAGAAGGCGTGTTAGGAATAATATCCTGATGGCTGCTGCTGGACCTTCACCGAACCACTCAGGCATGGACGAGCATCAAGTTACTTGGGATAAGGTGTGTAGCGATCCGCGCTGCCAGGCTGACTCACATCAAAGAAGACACTTGGAAATGAAGTGTTGATCAAATCCTTCCTTTATTCACCGACGCGTTTCGGTGCCCACCCGGCACCTTCATCCCTATGTATTGCCAGCTGGCACTTTACCCGAGGTTCATTATGTTGGGTCAATGTTAGACCCAGACATTAAGATTAAATAATACACCACACAAAGACAAATCATTTATTTGGATAAACAACAATGACAATCCTCGTTTCCATCTTTATTACTCTCCAATAAACCCTCCACGTTCCTCTGCAACGTCCTCTCACACTGGGATCGGAAACTGACTGATTTCCAGTTACCACTGTGAGTGGGGTGACATCTCAGTCTGGGTCACCTGAGTTCAGCTACAGCTCTAAACTCAGGTGACCTTTCTCGCTCCATCCCGCTGAGTTTTGGGTCCCATGGAAAAGGTCACATGAGTTCAGAGTTGTAGCTGAACTCAAGTTATCCCGACTGTGACATCGCTCTGCTCATAGCAGTAGCCAGAAATCAATCAGATTCTGCTCCTGCCATGAGAGAACATCGCGGATGATCGTGGAGGGTTTATTGGGTAGTAATAAAGATGAAAATGAGGATTATCATTGTGATGTTTTTTCAAATACCGTATATACTCGTGTATAAGCCGACCCGTGTATAAGCCGACCCCCCTACTTTTGCCCCAAAAATCTGGAAAAACCTATTGACTCGTGTATAAGCCGAGGGTGGACCCCAGCACAGGTATACAGCCCCCAGCAGTGTGGTATACAGGCCTCCCCAGTGGTAGTATACAGCAGCCCCAGTGGTAGTATACAGATTCCCCAGCAGCCCCAGTGGTAGTATACAGATTCCCCAGCAGCCCCAGTGGTAGTATACAGAATCCCCAGCAGCCCCAGTGGTAGTATACAGATTCCCCAGCAGCCCCAGTGGTAGTATACAGATTCCCCAGCAGCCCCAGTGGTAGTATACAGGAGCCCCAGCAGCCCCAGTGGTAGTATACAGGAGCCCCAGCAGCCCCAGTGGTAGTATACAGGAGCCCCAGCAGCCCCAGTGGTAGTATACAGGAGCCCCAGCAGCCCCAGTGGTAGTATACAGGAGCCCCAGCAGCCCCAGTGGTAGTATACAGGAGCCCCAGCAGCCCCAGTGGTAGTATACAGGAGCCCCAGCAGCCCCAGTGGTAGTATACAGGAGCCCCAGCAGCCCCAGTGGTAGTATACAGGAGCCCCAGCAGCCCCAGTGGTAGTATACAGATTCCCCAGCAGCCCCAGTGGTAGTATACAGAATCCCCAGCAGCCCCAGTGGTAGTATACAGATTCCCCAGCAGCCCCAGTGGTAGTATACAGATTCCCCAGCAGCCCCAGTGGTAGTATACAGGAGCCCCAGCAGCCCCAGTGGTAGTATACAGGAGCCCCAGCAGCCCCAGTGGTAGTATACAGGAGCCCCAGCAGCCCCAGTGGTAGTATACAGGAGCCCCAGCAGCCCCAGTGGTAGTATACAGGAGCCCCAGCAGCCCCAGTGGTAGTATACAGGAGCCCCAGCAGCCCCAGTGGTAGTATACAGGAGCCCCAGCAGCCCCAGTGGTAGTATACAGGAGCCCCAGCAGCCCCAGTGGTAGTATACAGCAGCCCCAGTGGTATACAGCAGGCCCCCAGGGGTACATATAGCAGCCCCCAGGGGGTACCCAGCAGCCCCCTGGGGGTACCAACAGCCCCCTGGGGGTACCCAACAGCCCCCAGGGGGTATCCAGCAGCCCCCTGGGGGTACCAACAGCCCCCAAAAGCTGGCACTGTCCCCCCTTGTAAGGGCCCCCCCCCCCCCCGCTGCTTATACATTACCATCCCGGTGTTCTGATCGGCGCCGCTCCTCGGTGCTTCTTCTTCATCCTCCCGTCCTCGCTGGCTGCATCCGGGATCTCTGGCCGTCGCGCGATGACGTCATATCGCTGCGACAGCCGGAGCGGCGCCGATCAGAACACCGGGATGGTAATGTATAAGCAGCGGGGGGGGTCCCTTACAAGGGGGGACAGTGCCAGCTATTGGGGGGCATATATGCAGTGCTTCCCCTGCCGCTGATTGACAGGGGGAAGCAGTGCATATATAATGAGCGGCCCCACGTGACGGGGCCGCTCATACAGCAGCCTCCCCCCGCCTCCTCCAGCCTCCACAGCCCCCACCACAGCAGCCTATATACCGTATAGACCCGTGTATAAGCCGAGGGGGGGACTTTTCAGCCCAAATTTTGGGCTGAAAAACTCGGCTTATACACGAGTATATACGGTAAATTACACTGGGGAACACAATTTTTTAGGAGTTAGGTCAGACAACTGTTCTTAATTAATTTTTGGATGCTGAATCCAGAAATGATCTCAGTTTTTCTCTATCACGTCAAGTTTTTGAACTATAGGATTTTGTCTTCTCAAAAATATGTAAACTACTGTACCTAAAAAGTGTTTTTTTCTTTTTAAATAGCACAAATATGAACAAAAAATGAAATATATAAGAAATAGGCATGACAAATATGTTTTTTAACACTATCATGTTTTTAATTGTATCATGTTTTCGAATTGTAATCAGATAACAAGTCTTATTACAGATATCAGTGCAATTGTGCTTCTCTGGCAGGTAAGTTGTGGAGGAAAAACTTGACGTGCTAGAAAAAAACTGACTACATTTTTGGAATCAGCATGCCAATCTATTATATAATTGCCGTAGCGACTTCCGTCGGAGCGGCGCTGCTTCCGGTGGCTTGGTTAGCGAGTCCGAGCTGCTTCTCCTGGACTCTGTCCGTGGCCGCGTAGCGGCCAAGGCGACTCACGAAGCAATGCCCGCAAAGCGGGCATTGCGAGTCGTTGCAGCCTAGCGAAGCAATGCCCGCGAAGCGGGCATTGCGAGTCGCTACACCGCTAACCAAGCCACCGAAGCCGAAGCCCATACTCCTGTAGTGTACACCGCTATAGTATACTACAGTCCCATGACCATAAGCGCCATGGGACTGTAGTATACCATCGCGCTGTACACTACAGACCCCTGCCGCTCTAAGCCACTACGCGTACACTAACCAAGCCACACAACCCCAAGCCCCTACCCACTGCCGCCCTAACCCCTAAGCCACTACCCCGACGCCGAAGCCCCTACCCCCTGCCGCACTACCCCGCCGCACCCACTTCCCTCTGCCGGAAGCCACTACCCCCTGCCGCCCTAACCCCTAAGCCACTACCCCGCCGCCGAAGCCCCTAGCCCCTACCCCCTGCCGCACTACCCCGCCGCACCCACTACCCTCTGCCGGAAGCCACTACCCCCTGCCGCCCTAACCCCTAAGCCACTACCCCGCCGCCGAAGCCCCTACCCCCTGCCGCACTACCCCGCCGCACCCACTACCCTCTGCCGCAAGCCCCTACCCCCTGCCGCCCTAACCCCTAAGCCACTACCTCGCCGCCGAAGCCCCTACCCCCTGCCGCCGTAAGCCACTAGCCCGCATCCGCACCTAAACCCTGCCGCCGCAAGCCCCTAACCCCTAAGCCGCACCTAATCCCCTACCCCTACCCCCTAAACCGCACCTAAACCCCTGCCGCCCTAAGCCCCTACCCCTAAGCCGCACCTAACCCCCTACCCCCTGCCGCCCTAAGCCACTACGCCGCATCCGCACCTAAACTCCTGCCGCCGCAAGCCCCTACCCTTAAGCCGCACCTAATCCCCTACCTCTACCCCCTAAGCCGCACCTAACCCCCTACCCCCTAAGCCACTACCCCGCATCCGCACCTAAACCCCTGCCGCCGCAAGCCCCTAACCCCTAAGCTGCACCTAATCCCCTACCCCTACCCCTAAGCCGCACCTAAACCCCTGCCGCCCTAAGCCCCTACCCCCTAAGCCGCACCTAACCCCCTACCCCCCTAAGCCACTACCCGCATCCGCACCTAAACCCCTGCCGCCGCAAGCCCCTAACCCCTAAGCTGCACCTAATCCCTACCCCTACCCCCTAAGCCGCACCTAAACCCCTGCCGCCCTAAGCCCCTACCCCTTAAGCCGCACCTAATCCCCTACCTCTACCCCCTAAGCCGCACCTAACCCCCTACCCCCCTAAGCCACTACCCCGCATCCGCACCTAAACCCCTGCCGCCGCAAGCCCCTAACCCCTAAGCTGCACCTAATCCCCTACCCCTACCCCCTAAGCCGCACCTAAACCCCTGCCGCCCTAAGCCCCTACCCCCTAAGCCGCACCTAACCCCCTACCCCCCTAAGCCACTACCCCGCATCCGCACCTAAACCCCTGCCGCCGCAAGCCCCTAACCCCTAAGCTGCACCTAATCCCCTACCCCTACCCCCTAAGCCGCACCTAAACCCCTGCCGCCCTAAGCCCCTACCCCCTAAGCCGCACCTAACCCCCTACCCCCCTAAGCCACTACCCCGCATCCGCACCTAAACCCCTGCCGCCGCAAGCCCCTAACCCCTAAGCTGCACCTAATCCCCTACCCCTACCCCCTAAGCCGCACCTAAACCCCTGCCGCCCTAAGCCCCTACCCTCTAAGCCTCGCCGCTTTCCCTAACACCTAAGGCCCTACCCGTCCCCTAACGTCCCCGTCGATCACTTACATGCCTTCAAGTCATCTGATCGTCCGTCCGGCCAGGCGTCCTCTTCCTCCGGTCCCGGGGGTCTTCTCTCTTTCTTTCCGCCTCTTCGTCCGTCCCCGGGGATCTTCTGTCTTCTTTCCGCCAACTTCCAGCTCCGACGTCCTCTTCAACTAACATTAAGATACAATGGACGATCAATCCGCCATTGTATCTCAATGAAATGTGAAGGGCTCTTCTGATTGGTCGCTGACCTCAGCCAATCAGAAGAGCCCGTCATTCAGTTCTCATTCAGGTCCGTCTTTTTTCCCATTGACATACATTAGCGGTGTGTCGGCGATTTTATGGCCGGCCACCTGGTTCTATTTGTCGGCCCTAAAATCGCGGACACACCGCTAATGCATGTCTATGGGCAAGTCAGCTCGAATTCTGATTGGTCGCCGTTCAATCCGAAATCGGGCTGACTGCCCATAGAGATGCATTAGCGGTGTGTCCGCGATTTTAGGGCCGACAAATAGAACCAGGTGGTCGGCCATAAAATCGCCGACACACCGCTAATGCATTTCAATGGGAAAAAACAAAGGCGGACCTCAATGAGAACTGCGTCTCAGCCTAAATAATAAATTAAATAATAAAAAAAATAATTAAAAAAGAATTAAAAAATAATAAAAATATTAATTAAAAATAATAAAAAATTCAATAAAAATAATAATAAAAAAATAAAATATATGCTAATAAGATCAGCCCTTTGCGGACCTGAATGAGAACTGACTCTCAGCCTAAATAATAAATTAAATAATAAAAAAAATAATTAAAAAAGAATTAAAAAATAATAAAAAAAAATAATTAAAAATAATAAAAAAATCAATAAAAATAATAATAAAAAAATAAAATATATGCTAATAAGATCAGCCCTTTGCGGACCTGAATGAGAACTGCGTCTCAGCCTAAATAATAAATTAAATAATAAAAAAAATAATTAAAAAAGAATTAAAAAATAATAAAAAAAAATAATTAAAAATAATAAAAAATTCAATAAAAATAATAATAAAAAAAATAAAATATATGCTAATAAGATCAGCCCTTTGCGGACCTGAATGAGAACTGCGTCTCAGCCTAAATAATAAATTAAATAATAAAAAAAATAATTAAAAAAGAATTAAAAAATAATAAAAAAAAATAATTAAAAATAATAAAAAATTCAATAAAAAAAATAATAAAAAAATAAAATATATGCTAATAAGATCAGCCCTTTGCGGACCTGAATGAGAACTACGTCTCAGCCTAAATAATAAATTAAATAATAAAAAAAATAATTAAAAAAGAATTAAAAAATAATAAAAAAAAATAATTAAAAATAATAAAAAATTCAATAAAAATAATAATAAAAAAATAAAATATATGCTAATAAGATCAGCCCTTTGCGGACCTGAATGAGAACTGCCTCTCAGCCTAAATAATAAATTAAATAATAAAAAAAATAATTACAAAAGAATTAAAAAATAATAAAAAAAAATAATTAAAAATAATAAAAAATTCAATAAAAATAATAATAAAAAAATAAAATATATGCTAATAAGATCAGCCCTTTGCGGACCTGAATGAGAACTGCCTCTCAGCCTAAATAATAAATTAAATAATAAAAAAAATAATTACAAAAGAATTAAAAAATAATAAAAAAAAATAATTAAAAATAATAAAAAATTCAATAAAAATAATAATAAAAAAATAAAATATATGCTAATAAGATCAGCCCTTTGCGGACCTGAATGAGAACTGCCTCTCAGCCTAAATAATAAATTAAATAATAAAAAAAATAATTAAAAAATAATTAAAAAATAATAAAAAAATAAATTAAAAATAATAAAAAATTCAATAAAAATAATAATAAAAAAATAAAATATATGCTAATAAGATCAGCCCTTTGCGGACCTGAATGAGAACTGCCTCTCAGCCTAAATAATAAATTAAATAATAAAAAAAATAATTAAAAAAGAATTAAAAAATAATAAAAAAATTAATTAAAAATAATAAAAAATTCAATAAAAATAATAATAAAAAAATAAAATATATGCTAATAAGATCAGCCCTTTAGCGCACCTGAATGACAACTGCCTCTCAGCCTAAATAATAAATTTAATAATACAAAATAATTAAAAATAATTAAAAAATTATAAAAAAATAAATAAAACATAATTAAAAATAAAATAACAAATAATAAATAATAATTTAAAAAAAAATTCTAATAATAATATTACTGCTAATAATAATGCTATTAATGCTAATAATTATGTTATTAATGCTATTATTAATGCTAATAATCCTATTATTAATTCTATTAATGCTAATAATAATGCTATTAATGCTATTAATAATGTTATTAATGCTATTATTAATGCTAATAATCCTATTATTAATGCTATTTATGCTAATAATAATGATATTAATGCTATTAATCATGTTATTAATGCTATTAATAATGCTAATAATGCTATTATTAATGCTATTAATGCTAATAATAATGCTATTAATGCTATTAATAATGTTATTAATGCTATTAATAATGCTAATAATGCTATTATTAATGCTATTAATGCTAATAATAATCCTATTAATGCTATTAATAATGCTATTCATGCTATTAATAATACTATTAATGCTATTAATGCTAATAATAATGCTATTAATGCTATTAATAATGTTATTAATGCTATTATTAATGCTAATAATGCTATTATTAATTCTATTAATTTTAATAATAATGCTATTAATGCTATTAATAATGTTATTAATGCTATTAATAATGCTAATAATCCTATTATTAATGCTATTTATGCTAATAATAATGCTATTAATGCTATTAATAATGTTATTAATGCTATTAATAATGCTAATAATGCTATTATTAATGCTATTAATGCTAATAATAATGCTATTAATGCTATTAATAATGTTATTAATGCTATTATTAATGCTAATAATGCTATTATTAATTCTATTAATGCTAATAATAATGCTATTAATGCTATTAATAATGTTATTAATGCTATTATTAATGCTAATAATGCTATTATTAATGCTATTAATGTCAATAATTTATCCTATTAATGGTATTAATTAATGCTATTAATGCTAATAATAATGCTATTAATGCTAATTAATGCTAATAATAATGCTATTAATGCTAATTAATAATGTTATTAATGCTATTATTAATGCTAATAATGCTATTATTAATGCTATTTTATGCTAAATAATTATGCTATTAATGCTATTAATAATGCTATTAATGCTATTAATAATGCTATTAATCTATAATTTATGCTATTAAATGCTATTAATCCTATTATTTATGCTATTAATGCTATTATAATGCTAATAATTTAATCTATTAATGGTAATTATTAATGCTATTAATGCTAATAAATAATGCTATTAATGCTAATAATAATGCTATTAATGCTATAATAATGCTATTAATGCTATTATTAATGCTAATTATGCTATTATTAATTCTATAATGCTAATAATAATGCTATTAATGCTATTAATAATGTTATTAATGCTATTATTAATGCTAATAATCCTATTATTAATGCTATTTATGCTAATTATAATGCTATTAATGCTATTAATAATGCTATTAATGCTATTAATAATGCTATTAATCCTATTATTTATGCTATTAATGCTATTAATGCTAATATTTATCCTATTAATGGTATTATTAATGCTGTTAATGCTAATTATAATGATATTAATGCTAATAATAATGCTATTAATGATATTAATAATGTTATTAATGCTATTATATAATGCTAATAATGCTATTATTAATTCTATTAATGCTAATAATAATGCTATTAATGCTATTAATAATGTTATTAATGCTATTATTAATGCTAATAATCCTATTATTAATGCTATTATGCTATTAATAATGTTATTCATGCTATTAATAATGCTAATAATGCTATTATTAATGCTATTAATGCTAATAATGATGCTATTAATGCTATTAATAATGTTATATAATGCTATTAATAATGCTAATAATGCTATTATTAATGCTATTAATGCTAATAATAATCCTATTAATGCTATTAATAATGCTATTCATGCTATTAATAATACTATTAATGCTATTAATGCTAATAATAATGCTATTAATGCTATTAATAATGTTATTAATGCTATTATTTATGCTAATAATGCTATTATTAATTCTATTAATTTATAATAAATGCTATTAATGCTATTAATAATGTTATTAATGCTATTATTAATGCTAATAATGCTATTTATGCTAATAATAATGCTATTAATGCTATTAATAATGCTATTAATGCTCTTATTTATGCTATTAATGCTATTAATGCTAATATATTATCCTATTAATGGTATTATTAATGCTATTAATGCTAATAATAATGCTATTAATGCTATTAATGCTAATAATAATGCTATTAATGCTATTAATAATGTTATTAATGCTATTATTAATGCTAATAATGCTATTATTAATCATATTAATGCTAATAATAATGCTATTAATGCTATTAATAATGCTATTAATGCTATTAATTATGCTATTAATGCTATTAATGCTAATATTTATCCTATTAATGCTATTAATGCTAATAATAATTCTATTAATGCTAATAATAATGCTATTAATGCTATTAATGCTATTAATTATGCTATTAATGCTATTAATGCTAATAATAATGCTATTAATTCTATTAATAATGCTATTAATGCTATTAATACTGTTATTAATGCTATTATTAATGCAAATAATGTTATTATTAATGCTATTAATGCTAATAATAATGCTATTAATGCTATTAATAATGTTATTAATGCTATTATTAATGCTAATAATGCTATTATTAATGCTATTAATGCTAATAATAATGCTATCAATGCTATTAATAATGTTATTAATGCTATTATTAATGCTAATAATGCTATTAATAATGCTATTAATGCTAATAATAATGCTATTAATGCTATTAATACTGTTATTAATGCTCATAATACTGCTAATAATGCTATTAATACTGCTATTACTGCTAATAATAATGCTATGGCTTATATTATTGCTATTGATGATGCGATTATTATTTAAAAAACTTTAAAAAAACAATAAACATATTTTAGATACCCGATGCATTTGCATCAGGCTAACAGCTATAACTACTATAATCAAATTAATGCACGCTCTAGAATCCCGATGCATTTGCATCGGGCTCACAGCTAGTTTTAGTATAAATCAGCTCAAAAACCTAACTCAACAGAAAAATGTTTTCAAATCGTTCCCCAGTGTTATTTTTCTCTGTGTGGTGTATTATTTACTTAGAGGTTCTTAATGGCCAGGTCAAACATTGGCCCGCCATTGGGAACCTCTGGCTTAGTGCCAGTTGGTATTACATAGCTGGCATTAACCTCTTCATTACCCAATTTGCCCCTGGCACCAGGGCAACTGGAAGAGAAAAGTACAGCGCCAGAAAATGGCGCTTCTATGAATACCCAGTTCTAAAAGTGTGGTGTCATCCTATATGTCAACTGCGGCTTGTGTCCTATCTTATTCTGTGAAAAAAATTATGTCAACCCGGTGGGGGGGACCTGGTGAGGGACAGCACGAGTGGTTTAAAATCACAATTAACTTTATTAAAATAAATCTTTAAAATTCTCATCGGCTTTTGCCGCTGGAGCCGAACTTACGCTCCTGACGTAGAGAACTGTCAGAACTGGTGTACTTCTCACTCCAGCACCAAAAGCCAGAAACTTACTGGCTGCTGTCAGCAGGTGTCATCACAGTCTGGTTCACCT
Source organism: Allobates femoralis (assembly GCA_033576535.1). Taxonomy (NCBI): domain Eukaryota; kingdom Metazoa; phylum Chordata; class Amphibia; order Anura; family Aromobatidae; genus Allobates; species Allobates femoralis. Next base: position 147,114,982 of record JARQOC010000009.1, read on the forward strand.
CAGGTCAGCTACAGGATAAGCTGTGACCTGAGGTGAACCTGACTGTGACGTCACCTGCTCACAGCAGTAACCGGAAATGAGTCAGATAAAGATAGAAGGGAGGATTATCATTGTGTTCTTTTTTTAAATAAATGATTTTGTTCATGTGTGATGTATTATTTACTATTTATTTAGAGGTTCCTAATGGCCGGGTCTAACCATGGGCCCAACATTAAGAACCTTTGGCTTAGTGTCAGTGCCAATACATAGCTGGCATTGACTCTTTTATTACTGAGTTTGCCACTGCTACAGGGCAGCTGGAAGAGGCTGGTATATCTCCAGAAAATGGTGCTTCTATGGATGCCTGGGACTGCCATTCGCAGCATGGGCGCCGAGAATGCTTGAGCTTCCCCAAGCTGAGTATTCCAGTTCGAAGCTACCTAGTTATACCTGGCTGGCATCCAAAAATACAGCAGAGTTCCATGTAATTTTTTCCAATTTTTATTTATTTTTTTGAGCAATGTGATGTCACTTTGGTTGTCAAACTGGCAACCAATCACAGACAATGACAGAAATGGAGGGTGGGGCTAAATCTGATTTTAACCAATCAAGAGGAGGGAAGCAGTGATGTTCATGAGTGGGCCCAGAAGCAAGGTAACAGTGGCGCTGAAGCTTGATAAATAATACTTTTGTAAGCTAATGTCTGCGAAAACAGCAGGGTTCCACATTAAAATGGTTTGAGCTGTGTTTTGCAACTTTTAGGCCCCTTTTAAGGTGTTTTCTAGGCCCTTTTCTAGGCCTCCCATAGATTTGAATAGGGTTTGGGTGTTCGGCAAACTGTTCACTGAAGAAGTTGGTGAACATATGCCCATTAAGCGAACCAAAACTGGATTTCAACAGGTTCATTTATCTCTACCCAATCTACTCTCAATGCATCATCTCTCGGTTGTATTGAAATACTGCTACATGTCTTACCATGTCATACCACCTGGTGAAGAGGGGGCAAAATACCCTATTGCAGCAAAAAAGACACCGGCACTGTAAATGGTGCATGGTAGGTGGTAAACATTCCTACTGGAACTGCTTAGGAGTTCCCCTCCTACTATGGATGAATAAAATGTTTAATAATAGAAAACAATGACTCAAGAAGGTCTCTTTACTGGTGGAGGGTGTTAGGGTCACATGCAACATACAAACATCAAGCCAGTCTTTCTTGCTTTCCATATTTAAATACTAGTTATTGCTTTTTTTAAAGCTCTCTTCACCTCTTTATTCCTCAAACAGTATATAATGGGATTCACCAATGGAGGCAGCACGCTGTTGATAATAGACGACACTCCGACAACTGTAAAAGATTCTCCAGACTTTGGGCCATTGTAGCTGAAAATACCTGTTATGTAAAACACTGTGATGACAATGAGGTGGGAGGAACACGTGGAGAAAACCTTCTGTCTTCCCTCTGAGGAGTGGATTTTCAATATGGTGGAAATGATGTGGACATAGGATTTCATCACAACTAAAAATGAGGTTATTGCAAGGACCACTGTGTCAACTAATATTAATGTCTGATTACTGTATGTGTCACTACAAGCAGCTTCCAACATTGGAAGAACATCACAGAGAAAATTGTTGATATGACGGTGGCCACAAAATGTTAGGTTCAAAGTCATAAACGTGTGAAGCATGGAGTTTATGAAACCAAGCAAACAACATCCTGCCACTATGCAGGAGCAGAACCTTTTGTTCATAATTAGAATATAGTGTAGTGGGTAACATATGGCTATATATCTGTCATAGGCCATGCCAGCCAGAAGAAGACATTCAGTACCTCCAACATAGATAAAAAAATAAAGCTGGATAAAGCACATGGTAAAGGATATTCTCCTGTTCCCTGTCAAAGCATTTATCAGCATAGCTGGAAGGGTGACCGTAGAGTAACACACATCTAGGATGGACAAGCAACACAAGAAGAAGTACATTGGAGTCTGGAGGTGGCTGTCTATCATGATAATACTAAATACAGATAAATTAGCTGCAAGAACCATGGTGTAAGCCATAGAGATAAAAAATGAACAGATCATTGGTCCCTTGGAGAATCCCAGTAGAATAAAGTCATCTATAGATGTATTGTTGTCAGATCCCATTAAAAAGTCTATGGAAACAAGATCATAGTGTTAATCTGGTAGACCATTAAGTTCAACATTCTGTATATCACAATGTTATGGTGGTAAGAGGCCAACTACAGTAACTTATGGTATGCCACTGGCTATGACTATTAAGTGAGGGTACCATGGGTAATTATACAATATGCTATACAACTGTCTGTATAAATGAACAATGATCTTAAAGGTGAATTTCACTCAGTCACCTCTTTCCATGTCTTATGAATGAAAACTTCCACCTACATGAAGGATAATTCCGCTTTCTCCAAGGCACCTAACCACTATTAATGCAGTTTAGAGATTTCCACTACTAGAAGGCTCCTGTAAAAGTGGATCTGCAAGTGATCATCTATTATCACTAAAGGAAACTTCAAGTGATTGAATATACCTTCTGCAAAGGCTGCAAAAAATAGGTGACGATGTAATATAAAGATATATTAAATTAACCTATCATGTTGAGAATGGTATCTGATCTACCGGCAGGATATTATAGAGCAGGAGCAGTTGATCAAATTGATAGACATGTGTTGGGGAAATATTTTAGTAAAGCTAGCATTTTATTCATTAACAAACCTGTTGTTTGTATGCATAAATCAAGTGAGCGGTCTGTCACTGAGTAAGAGTAAAGCCACACTGGTGTCTAACATGCGCAAGTGCAATACGAGATTATCTTGCATTGTACCCGGACCAGCGTTACACAATCAGGCAGCTTAGATTTGCGAGATTTTTAGAGCCGAGGAAAACAACGCAGCATGCTACGATTGTCTGCGAGTCTTGGATCACTTGCAGCTATATAAGTCTATGGGTGAGAGTGAATATCGCTCTGCACTGGTATATATGCGAGTACAGTGTGATAATGCACCGAGGCAGTCAATGAAGGAGATTAATCTCTTCCTCTCCTCAGCAGCTGTGATCCGAGCGCAGGACGGGATCACAGTTGCAGGACAGTCGGCTCACACTCGCAGTAGAGCCTGAGCCGTGGGTCATTACCATATCACATCCGATACTCTTCTATAGGGTGCCTTTACCCTAACATTGTCTAGTTGACTCATATATATCAAGCACCAGATATTTCAATTGATAAAATACAAGTTATACTGATCCTTTTCTAATAAAGCTTCATATACAGTAATGCTGCTTAGCTTTTCCTTCTCTATACCATGCTGTCCAAACATTGGATTGCATGTACAATGCGACATGTTCCCTTTAAGTCTTCAAATCTTTGCAAGCTATCCACTTTCTACTATGGCTAAGTTAGGAGGTCTATGGCAGTGGACACCTTTCCCTATGGCATCCATATATATTAATTGATCATACAAATAATGTTTAAGTTAATCATATGAACCACTTGGGCAATGACCTATTTAGATTTCAGTATAGATTTAGACATAGGCATGGGGTTCAGAAATTATTGTGGCAAAAAAACCCAGCAGAAAATACTATAAAATAAAAACTATACACTACTCCCCTACTATTTGCTAGGCATATACACATCTATTATATAATTGCGAATGGGTTTTTTTGCCCCTTCTGAGACCGCTCGCGCTGCGAGTCAGCGTGGTCATGTGGATACGCCCGAAGCATTGGCCGCGCAGCGGCCATTTCGAGCAGTTCTAAGGCGACTCGCTATGCCCGCGCAGCGGGCATGGCGAGTCGCCTTAGCAGCGCGAAGCATTGGCCGCGAAGCGGCCATTGCGAGTCAGAGACTCGCTCTTCTAGAATCCCGATGCATGTGCATCGGGCACCCAGCTAATATATAATAAGAAAATACCATTCATAGGCTTGGTGAACTAGCCAGTAGTGTGAGCACACATTCACAAGATACAGGATTCAGGTCTCTATAATGTATAATTTGAGGGTGAGATAAAGATACTTTGACTACACAGTTATTCACAATACATCCTTGGTATTGGAATATCCTCTTCATTGCTGTGCCATAGGCAATCTTTCTTTTAAAAGCCTTCTGACCCCATTTTCTTTACTAACTCTTATCATTTTGAAACTTTTATTATATGGTTATTTTGGCCATGGACGCATCTATTGCTGAGCGTGCGACTGCATATATTCACACCATACTGTATTCAAAGAAAGAAAAAAAAAAAGAGAAATTTTTGGCAATTGATTGCTCAATATTTGAGCCACCCTGCCGCGTCAAGGCAAATCTCATTCAGGTGGTATTACTCTATGTATAATTTATTTAATTGTAGTAGTGCCATTCAGCTTCCACATAAGTAAAAAGATTCTGCATTAATTCATTTCTGCCTGTCTAGTTTATGAAGTACATATTTCTGAAAAGAAAGCAAGCGCATATACTAGTGCGTCTCAGTGAATTAGAATATCTCAAAAAGATAATTTATTTCCGTAATTCAATACATAAAGTGAAACACATTTATTATATAGAGTCATTGCAAACAGAGGGATCTATTTTAAGTGTTTTTTTTATGTTAATGTTGATGATTATGGCTTACAGCCAATGAAAACCCAAAGGGCATTATTTCAGAAAATTAATGTAGGGAGGATGAAGGGCTAATAACCATGCTGCCATATTCCACAAGACATCAAATGATGCATATAACAATGATTTATTAGTCAACGTGTTTCAGGGCTCCCAGAAATGACCTGAAACAAGACAATATTACATTGACTTTTCATGATATTCTAATTCATTGAGATGCACTACTAGGGTCTTATCTAATTAATAAACAAGTGTGAGTAATTGTGGAAAGGCTCAGTTCTGGTGGTTGTGAACAGTCACAACCACTAAAAAAGCATATAAGGACAGCTGAAGCGCCCCCCCCGTGGAGCAATGAGAAGTAGATCAAAAAGATGAAAGGGTATAATCCCACGCTGCCATCAAGGGAGGATCAATCACTGAGGTTTATATAGATCATAAACAATATATTTGTCGATGTGTTTCCAAGCCACCATGGGCTTCTTCCTCCGTAAAAATGATAAATTATTATTTGTCCTGTGGAAGAAGCCGGTGGTGGCTTGGAAATTTTATGATCCATATGGACCTCTGTGATTGATCCTTCCTTGATGGCTGCATGGGATTATACCCTTGATCTTTTTGATCTACTGTCTAGCATCATGGGAGTGGTTCTGAAATGCTCCAGGTAAGTTGCTTTTAATGGTTTTACTTTTTTGCCTATGTGGAGGCCGAATAGAACAACTTAAATGAAATTAAGAATACATAGATTAGGTCCGCCCTAACGAGATTTGCCTTGATGCGGCAAGGTGGCTCAAAATTTGATAAATTATTTGCCAAAAATGTAAATTTTATAATATAAATACAGTTTGGGTTGAACTAGATTAAATTAAAGTCTACCTTCAACCTTAAAACTACTGTATGATGCTATGTGCAGTGCACATAGTACATTGCATGCTATCCTCAGGTAGTGCTGGCTCTTTTTGCTTTTTTAGTATTGGTTTGTGGCTGACCACCACTACACACCTGGTTAACCTTGCTATTCCTTCTGTTTTGATTGTGGCAAACCTTGGTAGCTGTTCACACTCAGCTGTCTTACCCTGTCCACAGGCTCTGTGCACCATTTGCTTGGGCCTGCCCCACCTTTATTAATGAATATGCTGGTCTGGTACAGTGAGGGTCCATTGTGAAATGTCCAGGCATGTGCGGCATCTGCTGAATATGCTGGGGCCTGTTCTGCCTTAATTCACATGTGCCTATCTGGCATCATGGAGGCAGTTCTGCAATGCTCCAGGGAAGTGTTTAAAGCGAACCTGTCACCCCCTCCAGGCATCTAAAGATAACATAGCCACCTTCTGCAGCACTAAGGCTGCATTCTGACAAGGTGTCTATAGCATTTATGCTCCCTTGATTCACTGAAATAAAGACTTATATAAAATCTGTTTCAAACCAGACCCAAGACCGGGAGGCGGGGTTTCAAGCGTCTATCTCCTTCCTCTGTGGTGTCAGTCATCCCTCTCTGCTCTCTGTGCACCTCCTCCAGGGCCACCTCCCTGCATTACAGAGCTTTGTCAGCTCTGCTACAACATAGAGCTGCTGTTATAGGAGACCCCACAGTAGTAAATCTTGCAGGAGGATGAACAGACAAAGCACTGCCTGCTACATAGCAGCCTTGAGCTGAGCTGTCAGCAGTGCAGCAGAGTTGAGTTTGTGCTTTAGATCAGGGGCTGAGGAGCAATGCTGCTGGGTATAAGAAACTGAAAGTGAAACCTGCTACGTAGCAGGCAGTGCTTTGTCTGCTGTTCTGCTCAGGATCCTCCTGCTAGATTTACTACTGTGGGGTCTCCTATAACAGCAGCTCTATGGTGTAGCAGAGCTGACAAAGTTCAGCTCTGTAATGCAGGGAGGTGGCCCTGGAGGAGGTGCACAGAGAGCAGAGAGGGATGACTGACACAACAGAGGAGGGAGACAGACACTTGAAAACCCGCCTCCCGGTCTTGGAACTGGTTTGAAACAGATTTTATATAAGTCTTTATTTCAGTGAATCAAGGGAGCATAAATGCTATAGACACCTTGTCAGAATGCAGCCTTAGTGCTGCAGAAGGTGGCTATGTTATCTTTAGATGCCTGGAGGGGGTGACAGGTTCGCTTTAATATTTTTTTCTATGTGGAGGCCATATGGTACAATTTAAATGAAATAAAAAATGCACAGATTAGGACCTCCCTAATGAGACTTGCTATGCCGTGGCAGGGTGGCTCAAAAATGGATAAATTATTTGTCAAAATTTTCAAGTTTATAATATAAATACAGATTGGAATGAATATGTACAGCACACATTTTACATTGCATGCTATACTTAGATAGTGCTGGCTCTCTACCCCCATATAGTATCTGCAGTAGGGGTCATTTCCTTACAACTTTTCCACTTGACATTCTTCAATCAGCAACTTCTTGCTACAGGAGAATTTTGTCAGTCATACGGTAAAAACCATTCCCTGTGTGATAAATTACATTCCTAGACCAAAATACTAATGACATGGCACTCACAGCATTTAGCAACTCTAATACAGAGTACCGGTGGTAGGAACAAATTCCTTTATGTCATGGAATCTTTAAAAAAATATTTTTAGAATGAAGAATTGTAATTTTAGAAGCTGGAATCATTTTCTCTTTTTGGACTCTTCACGTCTGGTCACATGAACTTCCCTGCCTCTAAGGCCTATGAGCCGAATCATGAGCTGGATTGACTCTTATTTGCAGAAACAAAATACAACAATAATATTCTAGGTGGGTACCTGACCTGTTAGCAGTCATTAGGTTGTTAAAGACAGGGATGACCCACGTAGAGCTGTAGCTGGATACATATAGATCAAACACAGACACAATCCTGTCCTTAATGTGAAATGTGAGTAGATCAAGTACAGTTTGTAATTTCTAATTGGAGAAATAGGTTATGATATAATATCTGAATCCTTAGGAAGTGAATGTATGAGGCTTTGATGAGCATTGTGTTTTATAAGATTCATAGTACTGAGTCACATAGGAATATTAACGAGCAACCTGGGGATTTGAGGAGATCTGCAGGGGCAATCAACACTTAAGAGAGTCGGGAAATTGTAAATTAATTGCATTTGATTTATGCAAGAGAATTTCATAAATTTATGGGTTTTTTTTTCAAAATTGTTTCTATTAAATTTTCATCAAACATTAACATACATACCTAGTATACATAGACTTGTTACAAGGATGATGACCTTACAGTTGTTGTCAACATTTCTTTAAACTGCATAATGGAAACATAACAATTTCAGTACTGTACATTCCTTCTGCGTCATTTAACATGCTACATGTAAAAAGACCTATTCAGGAATAAAAGCCTATCTATTAGTAGTACTCCTAACAGTTTTCTCTCTAAGGGTATGGACACACTTGCGTGAAAGTCGGACGATTGCAATGCGGGTTCCTCTCGCATTGCAGTCGGACCAATGTTATTTAATATGTTGGTGCATTTTTTTTCTGGTCCGCTTCATGGACGAGAAAGCAGTCACAACATGCTGTGATAGTATGCGATTCACGCTCGAGACTCACCAATGCAAGTCTATGAGTTTGACAAAACACACGGACCGCACCAAGACAGAACACGAACAGCACAGGGACAGCGTATGGAGAGCGATTTTAACATGGTGTTTCTCACTGGGAAAAGAATAGACAGGATAGATAGGATAGAATAGGTAGATCGAGTTCACCTGTCTCCCACTACTACTTCCGGGGACGCCTATTAAGCTAATTGGCTGTTTGTCTGACAGTGCAGTGAATATGCAATCAGTAAAAATAGAATAAAAAGAAAGGGATTCTTAACCGCGCTGCAATATAAAAAAATCAACATTTATGTTGATAAAATGGGATTTTTATTTTCTACGTGTTTCTGGCCCCTTCATCAGGAAAAAAATCACAGATGTACAAGGATCCTGGAGGGCTGTAAAGGAGAGTAATAAAGATGGAGTCCCTAAAGGTGTCTGTGTCTTATTTCTAATAAATACTTTTCTTTAACCCTTTATTGGAGATTCTTAATGGCTGGGTCAAACTTGGCCTGACATTAAGAATCTCGGGCTTAATATCAGCTTGAATAACAAAGCTGGTATTAACCCCTTTATTACCCAGTGTGCTACCGCCACCAGGGCTGCTGGAAGAGCCTGATAATGCTCCTGGAAATGGCGTTCATCATTAATGCACCATTTTTAGGGGTGACTGTGGGCTGTTGTTCTTTAGTGGGGGGGGCCTATAACAGTGGGCCCTCACCCCACTGGGAATACCAGCCCTCAGCTACCTAGTTTTACCTTGGCTGGTAATGAAAAATAGGGCGAAACCCACACATTTTTTTTGCCAGTCAAGGGAAAATTAGGCAGCTGTGAGTGGCAGCTCACAGCTGTCTGTTTTAATCGGGCTAGACTTAAAATTGCTGCGAATCCCCACACATTTTTTTTTTATACTTATTTATTTCACACTCTATAATGCTGGGTTGGTTGCCCTACACTGATGTGTAAGACAACCAAGCAGAATCACTGTCCAGATTGAGGAAAAATACTCTGACTACAACAGCCAATCACAGAAGCTCTCAAACAGTGTGAGCTTCTCTGATTGGCTTTTTGGCTGACAGTGCAGTGAATATGTAATTAGCTTAATGGGCTGCCCCGGAAGTAGCAGCGGGAGACAGGTGAACCCGATCTAACTATTATAGCATCTACAAAAATACAAAAAAAACTGCACAGCACTCAAGATATAATGTGAACTGGTGCAAGCTGAGATGCTGGAACAAATGCGTCATAGCGGCTATACCACCTATGTAATGTGATGCGGCGGCTCTCTGCTGATTAGCACGCCCAGCGGGGTGTGAATAATTAGGCTGCAGGCGGCGGGGAGAAGCACAAGGCAACGCCTTTTGTGACTTCTCAAAATCTGAGAAGCTGCAGTGGGTGCAGGTAATAAAGTCACTTTTATGAACTTTACAGATACACTTTTTTAGCACAAAGGGATGGCTAGAAATGTCTAAGAATGGTGCATGGACAGGTCTTAAGAGACAGGGGGCTAATTTTTAGGAGTCAGGTTCCCTTTAAGTATTTGACATGGTTCAGACCTTCAACTTTCCCAGGGTATCCTTTATATCCTGTAGCAAATACCACTCTGAATTTTTAAATGGTAATACCCTTTGTTTTATTTCTTCGGTGGATAACATTGTTGTTGGCCCGCCAAGTCCCAAAGAATCTTTCTGTTAATTTATCTTTATTTCTTTCTGCCTGTAATCTTTCTACTTTCATAATTTCTTTCATTTCATAAATTACATCTGTCATTTCTGGGATCTTTTTGTTCAACCAATCCCTCAAGATGAGTCTTTTGGCTATCATTGCTATGATATGGATTTGCTTAGCTGACTTCCCACCTAGAGAGCTACTATCGGAAAAATGAAATATCCATGTCAATGGCTCAAGATCATATTATTTAGAACATACATCACGTATCAGGGTTTGTATCTATCCCCAAAACCGCTGTATCACTTTACAATTCCAAAGCCCATGAAACATGTCCACTTTAAACCATATCAGATTTTGATCACTGTTGACATTTGTCAGGAGCTTGTGCATTTGGAAGTACATTAAAGCCATATATGTATCACTCTATTCATAATTCGGAACTGTGCATCTGTCTATTTCTCGTTGGTGATGTGTTTTCTGACTGCACCCCGCCCGCTTATGATTTCTCCTCTAAGTTGATGCTTTGTATTTGTTTTTCCCAGTCCTTAAATAATCTCTCCGGGCCTGATGGGAGCATCCTTTCTCTAAACAGTCTATAAATGTAAGAAATATTAATATTACCGACGTCTGTGTTAACTAAATCATCCCATTTGTTGGTGATAGATTCCTTGGAAATATCCTTTAACTTCTGTATGACATAAAATTATAATTGATTACTGTATATTGCATGAGATGACAATCAGCTAAGTGAACTATCTCAATTATCTCCGGTCCATTTAACCAGCGTCACTCTATTTCATGGAATAAGTCTCCCATCCTCTGTACACCTTTCTCCCTCCATTACTTAAAGAGAGCATTATCTCTCCCCATTCGAAAGTCAAAATGGGCCCAGGAGTTTAAAAGGAACCTGTCACCCCCTTTGGTCATTTTAAGCTGTGCCCACCAGCTTACACATAATGTAAATGGGGTTCTTATAAACCCTGTATGTGCCCAGAATGGCCCCTCATACCTGAGATATGAACATATATTCTGTCCTAAAAGGTTCGGGAGGCTGCTATATGGTCCAGATGTATAAAATCCTTGCCGCCCTTCTGGCTGCAAAACCTGCCCTGCAATTTGAAAAGTCCCGCCCTTCCTCTTGCCGGTGCTTGAGTGGCAGGGGCACTGATGTCTGTGCAGTGGAGCCGCTGGAGCAGGTGACCGTGCTCCTCTATTGAAGTGCGGAATCTTGCAAGACTTCACAAATCTCTAGAGACATCAGCACTAGCTTCAATGGAGGAGCGCAGTCTTCTACTCCAGCGGCTCCACTGCGCAGGCGCGAGTGCTCCTTTCACTCAAGCACCAGGCCACAGGAGGGGCGGGAATTTTCAAATTGCAGGGCGGGTTTTGCAGCCAGGGGGCGGTGAGGATGTTATACATCTGGACCATATAGTAGCCTCCTGGACCTTTTAGGACGCCAGCACTGGACAGAATATAAGTTCATATCTCAGGTATGAGGGACCAGACTGGGCACATAGAGGGGTTCTAAGAACTAGAGATGAGCGATGTTCGATCGAACATGTTCGCCAATTTCAAATTTGACCTGTTTTGAGCTATGTTCGAGTACGAATGCGAATCATTTGCTAAAAATCCGGTAATTTGAGGTTATGTTTGATAACGGTTTGTTGGCCAAAAGCGTTACTGACTTTTCACAGTAATGCTTTTGTTCAACGTTATTATGAGTTTCAGTGCCTAGGAATAGTGGGCGGGAGGGGGGACTGGGAAGAGGTCTGTGCCCAAATAATGCAGATCTCCATTTTTTTTCACGGTATAATAACCTATGTATATAAGTGTATATATAGTGTATGGCTGTTCAGGAGCTCTTAAGTTGGTGCCACTAATAAAAGTATGTTGATGGCTTACCACAGGTATTTGGGGCCTGGAGATCGCTGTGGAACACCGTACTCCTTCGCTGGCTGTGTGAGATACACGTCAGCAGGAAGTGATGCGAGGAGCGTTCTCTGGTTGCCGGGTCAATGCTCCGCCCACTTCCGGCGGAACTATCACGGAGCCTGGCGGTGTTAGCTTAAAATGAACCCGCCGGGTAGGAGTATCACACAACCCCCCCCGAAGAAGCAGGCATTACAACCTGCAAAACGGACATAGGGGTCCTTCCACAGTGGTCTCCAGGCCCCAAATCCCTGTGGTGAGCCATCAGCATACTTTTATAAGTGGCACTAACTTAAGAGCTCCTGAATAGCCATACACTATATATACACTTATATACATAGGTTATTATACCATGATAGTGGAAAGGCTGACAATGGTTTAGAGGCTTAATGGGTATAGTGCAATGTAAGTCTATGTATGCAGATATTAACATGAAAAGGTTATTAATGTGGACCTGGCACTGTGCAATAGTTTGCCCTCCTTCTTGTGTTTACTCTGTTGACATGTCTGGTATTAATAAATTATATTGAAGCAACACTGAATCCTCTTTTTGTTTGGTATGCTCTCTGCCAGTCTCTAGTACTTTCTCTTTCTCCAGAGCCAGGTTGGTACAGTCAAGCCAAGGTTGGTGCCCTTTCTCTACTCACTTGGTGTCACAGTCTCTGAGTCTCTGGTGGGTCTCGTCTCTCAGCGTTATAAGGAGTAACTTTCATCTCAGGTGAGCGGGTTGTCGCTCTGCCCCCCAGGCTCTCAATGCCCTCCGCAGCACAGAGCTCTGGTACAGGTTAGCCACGGGTGCTTCTGTGTGTCCCGGACACCATTAGGATTCCTCCCGGGCCCTGCTCCCTAGTTCGGCCACCTTCACCAAGATGTGTCGGGTGTTCGGCCACAGCTCCCGTTAAAAATCTGAGGCCTCTGATTTCGGTTCAGGCTTGAAGCTTCCACACCATCTGCAGGGCCAATCCCTGTATCCTCCACCAACCCCTCTGTCTCGTCAGATTCAGGCGTACAGGGGTCGATGCCTCATCCACACCCTAGGGGTTCTTCTCTCCGTCTCTACCGTGCTGTTCTCTCTGTAGAGGCACCACACTGCCTCTACACTTCCGACTACCACTCCTCAGTCAGTTGATGTTGCTCCTCCGGTCTCCTACTACTGAACTAACCACTGTCTTCTCTGCTCACTACTGTCCTGTCCCCCCTTTTTGTGGCCTGGTCCTCCCTCAGGGTCCACCCATGTCCCAGGGGCCTGTCACTGTCCGTGTGTTGTATGTGTTGTGGGCTCAACCATACCATCCCAACACCTGGAGAACAGGGACACTACACTTCTTAACTGCAGAAGTGCAGTACCTCTGATGGCAGTTTGTCCAGAGGGGAGTCACACTGTCAGCGGTGATGTGGAGCGCTGCCATATAAAGATAATATCATCTCTATAGCAAAACCATGAGATGACCGCATCATGACCAGTTGTGTCAAGGTCTGTATCCCTCTCCCACAGCCCCAACTATAGATTAGCATATGAGGGCATGCAAGTCGCCCCCGTAGCTGTACCCCAGGGTTGTAGGAAGGGGTGTTCCTTGAACACAAAACAGTTATGAGTTAAAGCAAAGTGCAGAAGTGAAAGTAAGAACAAAACAAAATCAGGTTCTAATTAAGTCATCGTTAGAAACAATTTGGCTGTGGCCATTCTATGGTCATGGCAGATTGAAGTGTATAAGGAGGACTCCATGTCATAAGTTACCAGCTACATGTCCTCTTCAAGCTGAACATTAGAGGATATCATTAGTATCCTTCACATAAGACGGTAATGATTCTACGCATTTTTGCAAATAGAATTCAACAAATCTACAAATAGCTTCAAAAAGACCCCCCATCCCAGACACAATCGATCTCCCAGGAGGAGTAAGGGAGTCCTTGTGTATCTTGGGAAGTAGGTAAAAAGTCAGACATTAGTGACACTCTCATTTTTTCCATTCAAGGTCTCCATCTAATAAGATTTGGAGGTCTTTAAGATACACAGGAAGAGGATTACTACTTAAGTGTTTGAAGCAATGGGGATTATTAATTTGTATAAACGTTTTAGCCTTGTACATATATACTGGCCAAAGCATCACAATTCCTACTTGTCAGCCCTTTTTATTACAGTATTCTTAATTTGCTTAAGTTCTTGTACTGCTTGTCTTTGAGAGTAAGATACTTGTGGACAGGCAGAGAAGGGGGAAAAACTGTGGAACATCGATATAAATGAGTTGGGTCAGTATATGAAAAGTCATTATTATGTTCACTCGCCAATGACTCTAAATCACCTAAGACCTGCAATTCACCGTCAGCTTCTGAAAGTTGAGGGTTGGCAATCTGTTTTTTTGAAAATCAATTTTCTAGCAAGAAGCTCTAAGTCTTTTATTGCCATAAAATAATCAAAATCACTTGTGGGTGAAAAAGACAAACCCTTAGACAAAACCTCTACCTGTGATCTAGTAAGGACATGATCCATTAAATTAATTACCTTCAAATCTTTTTCTTCTGTTTGTTCCACACAATAGCTCAGTGTAGCTGCATTGTACGTCAATCCCAAGATGACACCGTCCTCCCCAGTGAAACGTCTTTCTTTTGCCTAGTGGGCCGCCTCCTCCAGCGCCAGGACACATTCGCTTACAGGATATTATTGTTTGCCCAATCTTTTTGCCTAGCTCCTAATTAACCCCATCCATGGGGTGGGCTGCAGAAGGCACCTAACTTACAAATCCCATTACCCATGCCACAGGTAACACCTGAGCTTGTGGTTGGTGGGAGTGATTATTGAAACCTTACATATTTGGAGGACAAATAAAAAGAAAATGGTTTATTTTCAGCTCACCTCCAATTCATCAAGGATGTTGAATAAGGCTATTGGGCAGCAATGTATAGACAGGTTCAAGATTAATGATACATATAACACACTTGTGCACAAGACAAAACTCTGTACTCTAAATGTATGGGATGAAATTAAATAAAGGGATTGCACATTTTCAAGAAGCAATATCCTTAGTATGGTGTTTCATGACTGTGAACAGACCTATAAAACCATCTATGTTAAGCATATGATGGACATATGCTATTTTTATATGAATTGCTGGCAGATAAGTGGTGAAGAAGTGGCCTGCTGACCGTATGCAATCATGAAAGTTTGCTCTCTTAAAAAACAATTTTAACTTACGGTTTCTGGCCTGATGGGTAAGGGAGGAAAGGTTTGAGCTCCCAGAGCCCGTGGCTGCAAATCATCTTCAAAGGCATTAGTATTGCCGCCAATCATCGGAGGCTCAGCAAACACTTACCTCATCACCCCTGCATGCATCGGTGGCTCCGGAGTGCGGGCAGCGGGCAGGACGCAGTGGCAGCAGCGGCTTCAGCATGGCAGTCTGGGATCACATCCAAGATGGCGCAGAGCACGGTGAGCGGTAAAAGTAGGGAGGCGGTAGGCAAACACCAGCCCCAGCTGCAAGTGAGAGAGGCTCCTGGAATCTCCGGCCGTAGAAGTGAAGAAGGAGGTGGGAGATTGGAGGGAGCAGGGGGACATAAGAAAGAAGCCCTCATTGACTATAAGAAGCTGGCCATAGAGGTCTACTCCCATCTAGCTGATGAACTTAAACAGTCCTTCAGAGAGCTGATCCAGGAGCTGCTGCAGGACTCACTAGCAGGTTCACAGTCTGCATTGGCTGCACAAGACTCCAGAATTGAGGCACTGGAACAAATGCTGTCTGATACTGAGGACAGGGTGACATGGCTGGAGCAACAAGTGACTGTTTACAAAGAGCGAGCCGAGTATTCTGCAAATAAATTAGAGGACTTGGAAAACAGGTCCCACCGCAATAACCTGAGGATGGTGGGGCCCCAGAATCAATAACCCCCACTGCGCTCATGGAAGTATTTGAAACGGAGCTCCCACGAGTATTGGGGATTAGGGGCACATGCATAGTAGAAAGACATCTGTTATGTCGAAACATGTTCTGGCGTGAGGACCTGTAATATCCACTGTTCATATTAAATTTGAAGGTAATAAGCTATAGGAATCCAGTGTTTGTAATCTGTTCCCAGTGCTCATACTATCATACCATTTCATTTCATATCATGAAAAGAAGGAGAGCCTTTGGGGAGGCATGTGGAACAAATAGCACGATCTCCTGCTGGGCGCTCAGAACAGGGCAAGGATTCCTGATCAGCTGAAAAGTCCTTTATTAAGAAAAAACCTCCGTCACCACGACATGTTTCGACGGTGTAGTGCCGTCTTTCTCAAGTGGAAATCTGAAATTGGGAAGGCATGTAGCATCCTCTACAAGCGAAACATACGCTTCCAGCTTCTGTATCCGGCTATACCCAAGTACAGGGGCCCAGATGGTTCCACTCAAGTACACCGCTGCCCCAGGGAAGCCCTTAAACATCTAACACAAAAAACCCCGGACGGCGGGCAACGTGGGAAGCCCCAGGGACGGCACGAAAGGGCAGCGGAGGACATTCTAGAGGCCCAGTCAGAGAACTCACCATCACGAGCAGGGCTGTCCCGGCGGTCCCTTGGAGGTGGAGGCGGGAGTTGCTCACCTGCGGAACAGAGGCCCCAATGGCAAGACAACAATGGTGGAGGGCATCGCAAGACTGCACGTAATGGAACGCAAGATGCGGAGGCACGTGAAGCTGACTGAGATGATCTGACGGCAACCATTACTTTTTCTGACAATACTGGGTGCACGGGTGGATTGCCTGAGACCCTTGCTCCGGGAGATGGTTATAGCTACCACACATTATTTTTCAGGTGGCTTCTACCTAACTGAACATCAATTAGGGGAAGACAGAACATGAGACGGAATAATACTTTTAATAGTTTATACCATATATTTTTTTTGTTTTATCATCTGTCTTCCTTCTGTCTGCTTATAGCCTGCCTTCCCCTTATACAACATGCAGGGGAGATAAATAGTTCACTTACATTGGACGGCCGTATGGCAGAGAGCTGAACTATCCTTGTGGATGCTTAAGCCATCGGGCGGGAGAGTTAGTGAGGTTTTACCCATCAGAATATGGAAGTCAACTTTACCTGTTTGAGGGGATGGTGGAGTACAAGAGGATGGGGGAGGGAAGGTTTCGATATTTGTATATTGTTCGGGACAATGTAATTCGGCTATATGCAGAGGGGGAGTTGGGGGGTTATGAGGGGGGGAGGGGGTGGGTTTTGAGACCTGTTTATCTTTTGGGACATTGCCACTATGTTTACCGTACTTATTTTTCAGCGTTCTGATCACACCAACTATGCTCGTATTTAGGATTGATATGCATCACCATGAAATTGTTGAATATGGTTAATCAGATATCCTGGAATGTCAAGGGCCTTCGGTCGCCCGAAAAAAGATCGATGGTACTCAAACATCTTAAGAGACTAAAAGTAGATGTAGCTCTATTACAGGAGACGCGTCTTCAAAATGCAGAATTTTTTAGGATGCATAGGTTGTTGGTGGGAGCGGTTCACGGGTCTGGATCAGTTGGAAGGAGGGCGGGAATATTGGTTCTACTTAACAAAAACTTCCCCCATACCACAGTTTCCGAGACAAAAGACGACGAGGGCCGGTATATACATTTAGTACTCGACTGCCCGGCAGGCCGCCTAAGCATCTCCTATGTCTATGCCCCCAACCAGTCGCAAGACAAATTCTTCTCCCGGTTGCAACTGGAGATGCTGGGGGATAAGGAACACCTTAGAATTGTGGGAGGAGACTTCAAAACTGTACTCTCCATAGGAGAAGACAGACAACGGGACATGACAAAAGACAGAGGCACACCTGACGATGGACCACCAGGACTGTTACAGACATTAATTGGGGGTCTGGCTCTACAAGACGCGTGGCGACTCTTCCACCCTCTGGAGCGGGAATGTACACATTCCCATGTCCACGGGTCTTGGTCTCGTATTGATATGTTCCTGCTTAGTGATCACCTGCTGGGCAGAGTGGACAGGATAGATATTGAAAATATGGTGATATCCGACCATAGCCCCGTGGCCCTGGAACTAAGAGATACATACCAGAGGGGATCAGACTACATATGGCGCTTCCCATCATATCTAAAGAGAGACAGCAATTTCGACAAGTTACTGGGAGAATGATGGACTGACTTCGCCTTAAACAATGGGGAACATGAAACAGACTCTCAGTTATACTGGGAGACCAGTAAAGCAGTCATGAGGGGGAAAATAATGGCGTACACTAGAATCTAAAAGAAAAACACATTCAAACACTTTCACCTAACCAGTTCCAAAGTGAGAAACGCGTATATAAACTTTAAAAATCACCCATCGACGCTAACGAAAGAGGATTGGCTGGGAGCCAAACGGGAATTCGATATTTGGGGCGAGAAGGTGTGAACTGTGGAGTAAAGACCAATGGGAAGTAGATTTATATAGATTCGGAGATAAGGCGGGCAGTATCTTGGTGAATCTGGCCAGAGGCAAAACTAAACCCACGACGATCAACTCCTTACTAGAGTTCAACGGGAACGTGTTGACCACACCGAAAGACATAAACTCCCATCTGGGAAAATTCTTCGCAAATCTTTACAGACAGACCCCGCTACAAGACATGACCGACCTGGGCAGGGACTGGCTAGGGAGGATATCTTTGCCTGGTATTAAGGGTGACGATCTGACAAGACTGAATGCCAATGTAACTCTGGAAGACGTACAAATGACCATTAAAAATCTGGGCATACATAAGGCGCCGGGCCCTGGTGGGTATACCAGCGAATATTATAAATCTCTATGTGACAGGGTAGCCCCTTGCTTGGTCTCTCTCTTTAATGACATCCAGAAGGGTAAAAAAATTTCAGACGACACAAATACAGCTTACATTAAGCTACTACCGAAGGGGAACACGGGTACCACTGATCCAACTGGCTTCCGTCCGATCTACCTGATAAATTAGGATTTGAAAATTCTAGCCAAAATAATGGCGAACCGATTAGCGATGGTTATGCCGTCTCTCATAGGTGTCCAACAGGCGGGATTTATCAGGGGAAGATCGGCGGTGGGCAACATTAGGCAGACAATGTTGATATTAGACGCAGTGGGAAATTGCAAGACCCATCACAGCGAGCGACCGGCATTGATATTGTTGGATGCCGAAAAGGCATTCGATAGTGTTAATCTGAACTGGCTAAATTTGGTGCTGGATACGATTGGTCTGCAGGGTCCCTTCAGAACATTCCTAATGACACTATACGAAAACCCGAGAGCGAGGATATGCACCCCGGGATTTTTGTCCAACCCCTTCCCTCTAGAGAGAGGTACGAGGCAGGGATGCCCCCTTTCACCTCTGCTCTTTAACCTTGCCATCAAACCTTTGGCTAGATTCCTGAATGAAAGTGACTCATACGAGGGTATAAACATAGGCAACGAATCCGTGAAGTTGGCATTATTTGCCAACGACATTATAATCTATATGAATAACCCTGAACGGGATTTAGGTGGCGTACTTCAACATTTTAAGATGTTCGGCCCATTTTCGGGCTATAAGCTTAATAAGGCTAAGTGCGAGATTCTTCGACTGGGAAGACATCAATATCACGCTAATGGTGGTGAGAAAGACGACAGGGAGGAGATAGAGGGTATACAAATTAAGAAAAAATGCATAACATACCTAGGAATACTATTAAGCAGTAATCCAAACCAAATATATTCGCTAAACTACAATCCACTGATGAACAAAAATGTACAAGAACTAGAGAGATGGAGAACTCTGCCGTTGTCTTTTCTGGGGAGGTGCCATCTAATTAAGATGGTTAGTTTCGCCTGATTGCTCTATCTGCTGCAAACTATACCTCTCTTGTTGCGTCGGGCGGACATTCATAAACTCAACGTGGCCTTCTCCAGCTTTCTTTGGATGGGGGAAAAAAGCCCTGATCAATAGTCATATCCTAATACTTCCTTAAAATAGAGGGGGATTGGGGGGCGTGACCTGGCCATGGAAGTGTGAGGAAGCACCTCCATCAGCTCTGCAGACCCGGGACTTTATAGAGCTATTCAACTTCACAATCTCTGCTCCAATGTCACGGAGAAAGAAGCCTGAAGATGCTGTGACAGCCCTGACACCTCCTGAGAAGCAAGGGAGAGAGGCAGGCATGGCAAAACTGTTTGGGACAGCAGGAAGAAAGACAGCACACTCCTCTGTAATGGCACAGGGAAGACCTCATGCTCAGAAGCTGCAGGCACAGTCACCTTCACAGCTGCCACAGAGAAACCCCCACAAACAAAGCACTGGAAGCCAGGTAACAGCTGTTATCAGCTCCTCAGATAAGGGGAAGGAGAGATCAAGGGAGTCTGCAGTTGTGGAAACATTAGAGGAGATTGCAGACACTGGAGAGGAGACCGAGGAGACATGGAGGGATACTCCCCCCTCCCCTACACAGGCTGCAATAATGGTGCCTGCTTCAGACCAGTCCAACAGCTCATACTCTGAACTGAGGGCTATTAGGAGCATGATTGCTGCTCTCCCCACCAGACAAGACCTAGACTGTTTAATGGCCCGCATGGAGGCATCCCAAGCCAAAGCCCTGAGCCCCATTAAGGAGGATATAGAGACTCTAAAGTCACAATCCACTGCTGTGTCTGAGACCATAGCTGCCATTGAAGAGAGAGTCACTGCCTTGGAGAGACATGCTACACGCTCTAATGCACATATTGTTGCCCTGATTCTACAAGCAGATGACCAGGAGAATAGGGAAAGGCGCAACAACATACGCCTGAAAGGATTGCCTGAGACCATTACAGCTAATATGCTCCTTGACAGGACTCTAGACATCTTTAATACGGTAACACAAAGATCACCAGGCTCATCATATAAAATTGATAGGATACATAGAGTATCTCGCCCTGGCCCAATTGACCCAGACAACCCCAGAGATGTTCTGTGTAGATTTCATAATTTTACAGACAAGGATGCTCTGATACAAGCGGCTTGGTCTTTTGGCGACATTCTGATTGACAACGTAAATGTACGCCTCTTCCCAGATGTTTCTAGTCGCACCTTGTATATGCGACGGCAGCTGCGCCCCTTACTTGTGAAGATTAAAGAACGGGGAGCCACGTACCGCTGGGGTCATCCCTTCCATCTTATAGTGAGAAGAAACAACAAGACATATTATCTTTGGCATAGGGATGACCTTCCTGGACTATTTTCGTTCTTGGATATCCCATCCATCCCGATCCCGGATTGGCTCTCTTTGGAAGGATTTCAGAGGTTCGCAACAATGGGCCGCCAACGCAGTTCCCTTTCAGATGCTCTCCGCAAGAGGAAGACACGGAGTGGCAATGCTCCACGTACGCCCTCGTCACAGCCTGGCAGCCCGAGGGGCGGAAGAGACGAGGCGTTTGCAGAGGACTTACCAACATGAGACTCCTGATCCACCTTTGTTGGAACTGATTGAGCTATATGAGGTTGATGCCTCAGACCTCACCCAGAATTGCTCTGGACTGGTCTGCCTGGTAACAATTGTTATATAAAAAGATAGTGCATACGTTACGTATAACAAATTTATTAAGGGTTTTGTGTTGCTTTTTCCCTTTTATCGATTGCAACTTTTTCTTGTTGACTTTTAAAGAAGTTGATAATGTGGTGTAAAGAGATGATCTTGATGATATACAAGAGTCCTGGGTCTGTAGATCGTTCCCTTTTGGTCAGTTACGGTCCCTACGACTCTCTCTCTTTCTCTTTTCTGTTTTCTTAGAGAGAGTTGATTTGCTGGCTTGACCGGCTTAGACTAAAATAGTCTTATCTTCCCTTTAATCTTTTTTTCTCAATCTCTTTGTTTTACACTCCTCTACACCTCCCTCCCCTCTTACCTCCCCCTCTTTCCTGTACCTTGGTCCCCTTTTTTCTTGAAGTTCCTAGTTAGCAGAAGGGAACACTATGACACATAGCACCCTATCTGCTATACAAATTGGCACGCTGAATGTGCAAGGTCTACATGATGCAGGGAAAAGATCTATTTTGTTTAACTATTTGAAAACTAACAAAATTCATGTTGCTTTTCTTCAGGAGACTCATATGTGCGAGAACAAGCCTTATAAGCTCTCCAGTCATTGGTTTCCTTCATCATATCACAGCTTATCTAATAATTCACACTCTTCTGGTTCCAGTATCGTGATATCGAGGTCGATACCATGGGAATTTGGTGGACTCCTGCAGTGGTGGCAACGGAAGACTCCTTATGGTAAAAGGTAAGATCGCCTCCAGAACATATACATTTGCCTCGCTATACCTCCCTAACTCTGGTCAGATCACAACGCTCCTGCAGTTTTTAGATAAAATTGAGGTCTTCGCAGAGGGAACGCTGGTTCTAGGGGAGATTTCAATGTTACACTTGACCCCGACCTTGACACGTCTCGAGGCAGGTCTAGTATGTCTAAAGCAGCTATTAGAAGGTTGAACAGAGCGCTCCATGATCACCAATTACTAGATGCTTGGCGCCTCTTGTTCCCTACTTCTAAAGACTATACCTTTTACTCCCCAATACATGACGTATATTCTAGACTTGACTTCTTTCTCCTGAGACACACTGATCTGACACAACTAATAGATGCTTCTATTGAGCCGATTTCCTTTTCAGACCATGCCTTGGTTAAGATTTCCCTTATGCTCCACTCCCCGATCCCAAGACAGTGGCAATGGAGGCTAAACGCTTCTTTATTAGAAGACACAGTAGTCCTAGCGGACGTCTCTAAATCATTGAAGGATTACTTTGATTTAAATGTTTCCACAGATGTGACACCTGGGGGAGTGTGGGAGGCTCACAAGTGTGTAGTTCGAGGCATTTTAATCAAACATGGTGCCCGACTTAAGAAAATTAGAGATACAGAAATCCAAGATCTAATGGTTAGACTGAGAGACCTCGAAACTAGGCATAAACGTCACTCTCTCCCTGATCTGAAGAGAGAACTATTAGATGTTAGGGAGAAGCTACGCACTACTTTACTATATAAGGCAAAAGGGGTACTTACCAGATGCCGTAGACATTTCTATGAATATGGGAATAAGTCCGGTAGAGCTTTGGCGAGGGCCTCTAGAATTTGCAGAGCTACTACGTATGTTTCTGAAATATCACACCCAGATACCTCAAAACGCTCAAAGTTTCCCCACGATATAGCTGAGGCATTCAAACATTACTATACCGCTTTGTATAATCTTGACACGAATAAAGCGCCGGTAGCATTGAATGCACTTACATCACGCATAAGAAAATATATTACATCTTCGGCTATGCCGAAATTGGCGGATTCAGTTTCGCAATCCTTAGAGATGCCTATCTCAGATCAGGAGATTGAAGATGCGTTGTCCTCATCTAAATCGGGGAAAGCACCTGGCCCAGATGGGTTTACGGTTGGTTATTATAAAAAATTAAAAGAAGCTCTATTGCCACACCTAAAAGCCTTTTTTAATGCCTTGGCGATATCTACACCACCCAAAGATGCATTAAGAGCTAATATAACAGTGATTCATAAACCAGGGAAAGATCCTCTGCTATGCTCCAGTTACCGCCCAATATCCCTGCTGAACGTAGATATTAAGCTTTTTGCAAAAATTTTGGCGGCAAGACTCTCCCCGTTCATACCGGACTTGATTCACCCAGATCAGACGGGATTTGTCACGGGTAGGGAGGCCAGAGACAACACCACCAAAGCTATAGACTTAATTTATACAGCCAAGACATCTAAAACCCCGCTGATGTTACTATCTACAGACGCAGAAAAAGCGTTCGATCGCGTACATTGGACTTTTATTAAAGAGACACTGTCTCACATCGGATTGGGAGCTAAGATGCTTGGTTGGGTGCTCTCTCTGTACTCCGTCCCGTCGGCAAGAGTGCGGGTCAACGGGATCCTTTCGGAGTCATTTGATATTAACAATGGCACGCGTCAGGGATGCCCGTTGTCCCATTAATTTTTATTTTGACTCTCGAACCGTTATTGCGTCATGTCCGAATGAATGGAGATATTTCAGGCATGCAAGTAAAATCAGGTGTACATAAAATTGCGGCATATGCAGACGATCTCCTGTTCTTTCTAACAAATCCAGAGGTTTCTCTCCCCATTTTATTGAAAGAATTGGAGACATATTACACTCTCTCCAATTTTAAAATAAATAGATCAAAATCTGAGGCCCTAAATGTGTCGCTTCCCCTGAGTCGAATTACTAGAATACAGAACGCCTTTACATTTCATTGGTCTCCTAAATCTCTTCGCTATTTAGGGGTACAGATTACTCCAGATGTTAGAGATCTGTATGGTGCAAATTTTCCTTCACTGCTGCGGTCAATTACAGTAGACTGTGAGAGATGGCTATTGTCTACTTTCACATGGGCTGGTAGATGCCAACTTTTCAAAATGAATATCCTTCCGAGGATATTATATTACCTACAGACATTACCTATCACCATTCCATTATCCTTCTTTAAGACAATTGCACAACTGCAGACAAAATTCATCTGGAATAACTCGAAACCACGTCTAGCGAGATCAATCCTGTATAGACGCAAAAAAGATGGTGGTGTGAATCTCCCAAATATCAAACTGTATTACATAGCCACCCACCTCACGCGGGTAATAGATTGGTGCAGGCATGGTACAAATAAATTGTGGGTACAAATCGAACAGGATTTTACTCCTTTCAGACTTCAGACATTACCCTGGGTGTCACTTCGAAAAGAAGAGTTATTATATGACCATCCGACAATTGGGTCTACTCTCAAGATTTGTGATCACACGTTAGTTAGATCCTTAATGATACCATCTGCCTCTGTCTTGAGTCCGATCCTTAGTCACCCGGACTTTCGACCAAGTCTTGATGACCCCGTGTTCCAACGTTGGATAAAAGCAGGTCTGGATAGGATTGAAAAATGGAGTGAGGGAGAAGCGTGGCCAACCATTGAACAACTTAATTCAATTACCTACCCGACGGCTCTGGGTTTCTGGAGATGTGTACAACTTGTACATTATCTTCATAGACTCCCTCCTAAGAGGACGTTTTTAAATCCTAAGACACTGTTTGAATCTCTATGCTCTACCACAGTTGACTGTAGGCATGCTTTATCACAGACATACGCGTGTTTGATTTCTCCACCGGACCTCCCGACTCCCCATTTTATGCTGCGATGGGAGACAGATCTTGGTCTCAAACTGTCTACAGAACAGAGATCTGCAATTTATTCTTTAGCTCACTCTACCTCGATAAGCTCAAAGCTGCAGGAGGCAAATTATAAATTATTGACGAGATGGTATAGAGTCCCAGCTTATTTGCATAGACTCTTTCCTTCTATAGACCCGAAGTGCTGGAGGTGTGGTGGGGCGGATGGTACAATACTACACGTGTTCTGGGAGTGTGCGAAGCTCCAACCATTCTGGTCGGAGGTGAAAAAGATTACAAGGCAAGTTACGGGATACACGGATGAGTTAGATCCTGGCCTCTTCATGTTGCACCACTGTAGGATTCCACCAAACAAATATAAACATACACTGTTGAGGTTCTTAGTCATGGCTGCGAGATCCTGCATTCCGATACTTTGGAAAAAGGAGACATGTCCTTCTGTGGCTATGTGGATAGAGAAGGTGAACGACCTCATGCTTCTCGAGGACCTGACTTCAGCTATACATGATTCATATGAGAAGTTCAGAAACACGTGGTTTAATTGGATGAGTTTCCAACAATCTGACCTGTATAAGTCTCACAGAA
Organism: Allobates femoralis; assembly: GCA_033576535.1. Taxonomy (NCBI): domain Eukaryota; kingdom Metazoa; phylum Chordata; class Amphibia; order Anura; family Aromobatidae; genus Allobates; species Allobates femoralis. The sequence continues at coordinate 147,140,472 of JARQOC010000009.1, forward strand.
GCTCCTGAGGAACTTGCTCTTAAGAACTGGTTAGTAAATGGGTGCGATTGAGAGTTCCTTTTACTCCATTGAGGTTTGGTAACTTCACGAGACCCCTACCTTACCCTCCCTTCTACCCCTCTTCATACCCCCCCACCCATCCTATCCCCCGTTCTGGTCTATTCTACTCTTTTCTTTCTTTATGTGTTTCCTATCTTTTCCTTTCTTTTTTGTTTTGTTTTTTTGTCTTTCATTGTCATTATTATTGGTAATAGACGGATACCTATGGAGTACGTTATGCTTGTTTTATAATTATGACTGGCAAACAACTCCGATGTGTTATACTAGACAGCTTGTTTTTCATGCCAGAGTTAGTTTTAATATTGCTATAGTAAATTGAATACTTTTATCAAGCTTATTGACTATTAGAAACTGATTCGTGATTCAATTAATGAGAATACATTTTATTAAGAACAGTTCTTTGTACTTGCAAGATGATTGAATCTGTAAGTTTTGGTTCTTTTTTCTATTGTTACTATAAAACGAAAAATAAAGAATTATAAAAAAAAAAAAATAGAGGGGGATTGAACCTACCTGACATCAGGGGTTACAACCTGGCGTGTCTACTTCGCTATGTGGTGGATTGGCTTAAAAAATCTAGTAGATACTCCAACTACACAATTGTGGTTGAACTATGCAGACCTTGGGAACCGGCTAGCCTGCTTCATTTGTCATGGTCAGACGTTCTCCGACATCTTAAACACACGGTAATATACAAGGACACAGCCATGTGCTGGACGGCAGTGCGAAAGAAACTACATATGGCTTGGAAAATATCAAAATATCTTAACCCGTGGGCGCACGCTGGGTTCAAACTGGGGCGAGAGAACTCTCTATTTCAGGAATGGAGGGACAAAAGGATACAAATTTTGGGCGACCAGCTACATCCACAGGACAAACGATGGCTGACCGGGAACGAGATTTTGGAGAGATATCACTTGAGACCGTTTTACCTAATTCAACACCAACAACTACATTTTCATGTCCTGGGGCACCTCCAAAATGTCACCTATGAATGTAGACCGAGCATTTGGGACGGCTGGGTGGGGTCGGATCCTATGACTGTAAATGTGACATATCTATATGGAAGCCTGCGAGACACAGTACTGGCCCAGGGGGAGGATAAAACTTTCAGGGGTTGGCTCAAACACATATCACAAGACGACCTTGCAGACAAAATTCGACGGGGCTGGGAATTACTGAGGAAAAATATAATAACTGAAAAATGGAGGGACGTCCAATTCAGAATTATCCACAGAGCAGTGTATGGATATGGTACATGGGCTGTGGCAGTGCGGAGAGGTTAGGAAACTATGGAAATGGGTTGAACATCTAGCTAGGGCAATAAGTGATAAACCTGTAACATTAGACATGGAGGCATGGTTGCTCCACTACCCGGTGTCTAGGGACTGGGAAGGTAAATCTGCAAGGATATTACATGTGCTGGCAATGGTCACCAAAAAATTAATCTTACAAGAGTGGCTGTCCGCTATTAATCCTGGCCTGAAAGGCGTGTTGACAGAACTGAAATCTGTGAAATCTGTGTGCACATAGAAAGTTTGGAAGCTGAAAGGAATAAAGATACATTAGCAGAGAAATTCTTTGACACATGGAGAAGGTTCATCATTACCAAACTGCCCCCTGATGAACTTTGGACGGTAGTCATACCATTTAAAAATTCGACTTGGTATCTCAAGGAAGAGCTACAGGGGATGTTGGGGAAACTAGCGATACCAGGAAATTCGAATATGTTAAGATGTACCTAATCTCGAATACGTTTACCGAAAATATTGGTATAATAATGATATTATTGATATATTGACACTTTTATACATTGTATGTTGATTTGTCTATTATTGGACAACTGTTAGTGGCTTTGGGGTGGGAGGGCGAGGGAATGTGTTGTTTATTGTTGGACCGTTGTTATAAAACCCAATAAAAATAAGTTTAAAAAAAAAAATAATAATAATAATAATAATAAAATCGTAATAAATAATAAAATTGAAAAAATTGGATGTTTTCAGGACATTGTAGGGTTCCTGGATTTCACATATTCTGCCACATGTGGTACTGTTCCAAAATTCACACCCTGCAGGTGTCCCAACACCTACAAACTCAAGGAAACTGAAAAAAATGATTTTATATCTCCATTAAATTCTGTAGATTGAAAGAGAAAACAATAGACCCGATAGCTGGGAACGCTCCTTACCGTGAGGTTAGGTATTATTCCCAGCTATCAGGTCTTCTGGTGAGCATTTTGGCCACCAAAAATTCAGGGAAAGTTTTAGGCCCATATTAAAATGTTTTAACTTTTTCCCAAACAAAGCCACGTTTGCTGATTTCTTTTGTAAATTGATTGGGTTTCTGGGCACGATGTGAATCTGCATTGTTCCTGCCAAATTTGAAATTGGGGAACATATTCAAGGAAAGTTCGCTCATCTTTATTGAAGAGTAGCAGCATAATGTGTGTTAGGGTCCTGAACCACGTGTCAGGGTTGCATATATGTAATTAAATTAATGGCTTTACTTTTTTAATATACATTTTAGCTGTCTATCTCATATTTATTTATATAGGTTGTATAGTGAAAAGAGATATTTATGCCACAAAAACACAGTGAAGCATTGCTGCAGTTCCAAAGTACTTTAAATCTACAATGTCAAGCAAAGAGAGCCAACATCTTTATAGATATACAGTAGCTTGGAAAGAGATCCTTATCTGATAGGAGTAAGTCTATTTTCCCAATTTGAGGACTTGCATGAGTGGTGAAGAGAGATAGAGATAGGGTCTTCACCCTGAAGTTGGATGATTCTGACAGTAGACACATTCTGTTCTGTCCTATCAGTCTTCACTAGTGGGGGTTTAGGGTGACATGCAACATATGACTGTCAAGTCTTATGTCTTTTCTTGCTTTCCATTTTTAAATACTAGTAATTGCTGAGAACTTGCAGTAGTGGTGCAGAGTGATGGACTTAGGGTCTTCACCCTGAAGTGGGGTGAGTTCACCACCGAACACATTCCGCTCTGTCCTATCAGTCATGTCAGTATTGCAACAGAAAGAAAGCAGTAGCTTGTGCCTAATAGAGGAGGCAGTCTAGGAGAGGCAGGCTTTTCATTTTTTAGGTTCTCTAATTATCCTACCATCTGGTAATATCATATCTACTCTCAATGTATGGTCTCTCAGTTGTATTGAAATACTTCTATATGTCTTACCATATCACACCACCTGGTGAAGAGGGGCAAAATGTCAGTTTGCAGCAAGAAAAGACACAGGCACAATAAATGGCACATGGTAGGTGGGGAACTTTCCTATAGGAACTGCCTAGGAGTTCACCTCTTACTACAGCTAAATAATACATTTAATAGAAAACAATGACTCAAGAAGGTCTCTTTATTGGTGGGGGTTGTTAGGGTCACATGCAACATAAGAACTTCAAGCCTTATGTCTTTCTTGCTTTCCAGTTTTAAATACTAGTTATTGCTTTTTTTAAAGCTCTCTTCACCTCTTTATTCCTCAAACAATATATAATGGGATTCACCAATGGAGGCAGCACGCTGTTGATAATAGACGACACTCGGACGACTGTAAAAGATTCTCCAGACTTTGGGCCATTGTAGCTGAAAATACCTGTTATGTAAAACACTGTGATGACAATGAGGTGGGAGGAACACGTGGAGAAAACCTTCTGTCTTCCCTCTGAGGAGTGGATTTTCAATATGGTGGAAATGATGTGGACATAGGATTTCATCACAACTAAAAATGTGGTTACTCCAAGCACCACCGTGTCTACTCGTATAAATGTCTGATTACTGTATATGTCACTACAAGCAGCTTCCAACATTGGAAGAACATCACAGAGAAAATTGTTGATATGACGGTGGCCACAAAATGTTAGGTTCAAAGTCATAAGTGTGTGAAGCATGGAGTTTATGAAACCAAGCAAGCAACATCCTGCCACTATGTAGGAGCAGAACCTTTTGTTCATAATTAGAGTATAGTGTAGTGGGTAACATATGGCGATATATCGATCATAGGCCATGGCGGCCAGAAGAAGACATTCAGTACCTCCAACACAGACAAAGAAATAAAGCTGGATAAAGCACCTGCTAAAAGATATTCTCCTGTTCCCTGTCAAAGCATTTACCAACATAGCTGGAAGGGTGACCGTAGAGTAACACACATCTAGGATGGACAAGCAACACAAGAAGAAGTACATTGGAGTCTGGAGGTGGCTGTCTATTAGGATAATACTAAATACAGACCAATTAGCTACAAGAACCATGGTGTAAGCCATAGAGATAAAAAATGAACAGATCTTTGGCCCCTTGGAGAATCCCAGTAGAATAAAGTCATCTATAGATGTATTGTTGTCAGATCCCATTAAAAAGTCTATGGAAAAAAGATCACAGTGTTAATCTGGTAGACCATTAAGGTCAACATTCAGAATATCACAATATTATGGTGGTGGGAGGCCAAATTCAATAACTTATATGTCACTGACTATGAATAGGGACTTAGTAGTAAGTGATGGCACTATGGGTAAAAATAACCCTACAGCATTTAGCAACTCTAATACAGAGTATCAATGGTAGAAAAAAAATTGCCTTTATGTCAAGGAATCCTTTTAAAAATATTTTTTGAATAAAGAATTGTAATTTTAGAAGCTGGGATCATTTTCTCTTTTTGGTTTCGTCACGTCTGGTCACATGGACTTCCCTGCCTCTACAGGCTATGAGCCGAATGATGATCGGGATTGACACTCTCTTATTTGCAGGAAAAAAATAAAACAATAATATTCCACCTGTTCTAGCCTTTATATCAGCCCTGAATTAAAGGTGGATACCTGATCTGTTAATAGTCATTAGACTGACAAAGATAGGAATTAACCCAAATAGAGATGTAGCTGATTATATATGGATCTTTTCTGTTTTTTTCAGACAAAGGCATAATCATGTCCTTTATGTAAAATGAGAGAAGATCAAGTACAGTTTAAATCGTCTATTTAGAGGAATAGATTATGATATAATATCTGAATCCTTAAAAAGTGCCTCCATGAGACTTTGATGAGCATTGTGTTTTATAAGACTCATAGTACTGAGTGATATAAGAATACTAAAGAGCAACCTGGGAATATAAGATTGAGGAGATCTTCAGGGACAATTAACACTTAAGAGAGTTGGGAATTTGTAAATTAATTGCATTTGTTTTATCTGAGACGATTTCATAAATTTATGTTTTAAACAATATTTATTTGACAAGTCCATATGAAAAATGAGTGGTGGGAAGTAGAGATCAGATACACTTCCATAGCTTTGTCTTATGGACACTGATTGAATTACAGAAATAACCATATATGATAAACATACAGTGTCTTTAAGAAGTATCCATGCCCCATGAATGTTTCCACAGTTGTTCATATTACACCCACAAACGTACCATATATTTCGCTTTATAAGACGCACCTGATTATAAGACGCGCCTAGGTTTTAGAAGAAAATTAGAAAAAAAATATTTTGAGCCAAAAAGTGTGCAAAAACCTTTGATTAAATAACAAAATGTTATTTTAACATAGTACAATCAACAGCAGTATTGTGGGTAAGAACAGTCACATCTACCATAAGTAACAGAAAAAAACATGTTCTGACTAACACGTTAGGAGAAACTTTAATCCTCAGGCACCGCAATCTTCTAATCAGGGAATCCCAGGAATTCCTCATCACAGTCAAATAGTGTGCAAAAAACTTTAATTAAATAATAAAATATTATTTTAAAATAGTAGACTCAACAGGAGTCAACAGCAGCATTGTGGGTAACATGTAAGAACAGTCCCATGTACCGTAAGTAACAGCAAGGACCATGTTCTCGATAGCAAATGAGGAGAAACTTACCATAGTCCTCAGGCACAGAAGTCTTCTATTCAGGGAATCCCAGGAATTCCTCATCACTGCTGACAGAGTCTAGGAAGCTCAAGTCCTCACAGTCATAAGTGTCCCTTTCTCCACTGTCCTCATAAAGCAAATTATCTTCGGTACCATCTAAGGCATTGCTAATCCCACATTTCTTGAATGAACGTATAACCATTTCATCCTTCATGGATTGCCATGATGTTTTTACCCACTCACAAACTTGAGTGATAGTGGGCCTCTTAATACGTCCAGTTAGTGTCAGGTCATAATTGCCAGCAGCCATCCATTTATTCCACTCTTCTGGCATGTAGACTTTAAGCAGCTTATTTATAGAAACACCAGAGGGTGGCCTGATTCTAACACATCGGGTATTCTAGAATACCTTGTAAACAGGAGTGAACTGCGTCATACCGACTGACAGCCTTGTAGACAGGATTGAACTCCGTCACGCTGACTGACAGCCTTGCAGACAGGAGTGAAGTTCGTCACACTGACTGACATCCTTGCAGACAGGAGTGAAGTGCGTCACACTGACTGACAAACTTGTAGACAGGAGTGCACTGCGTCACAATGACTGACAGCCTTGTACACAGGAGTAAAGTGCGTGACACTGACTGACAGCCTTATAGACAGGAGTGAAGTTCGTCACACTGACTGACAGCCTTATAGACAGGAGTGAACTCCGTCACGCTGACTGACAGCCTTGCAGACAGGAGTGAAGTTCGTCACACTGACTGACAGCCTTGCAGACAGGAGTGAAGTGCGTCACACTGACTGACAAACTTGTAGACAGGAGTGCACTGCGTCACAATGACTGACAGCCTTGTACACAGGAGTAAAGTGCGTGACACTGACTGACAGCCTTATAGACAGGAGTGAAGTTCGTCACACTGACTGACAGCCTTATAGACAGGAGTGAAGTTCGTGACACTGACTGACAGCCTTGTAGACAGGAGTGAAGTTCGTGAAGTTCGTGACACTTACTGACAGCCTTGTAGACAGGAGTGAAGTTCGTCACACTGACCGACAGCCTTGTAGACAGGAGTGAAGTTCATCACACTGACTGACAACCTTGCAGACAGAAGTGAACTGTGTCACACTGACTGACAGCCTTGTAGACAGGAGTAAACTGCGTCACACTAACAGACCTTATAGACAGGAGTAAACTGTGTCATACCTATTTATAGAAACACCAGAGGGTGGCCTGATTCTAACACATCGGGTATTCTAGAATACCTTGTAAACAGGAGTGAACTGCGTCATACTGACTGACAGCCTTGTAGACAGGATTGAACTCCGTCATACTGACTGACAGCCTTGCAGACAGGAGTGAAGTTCGTCACACTGACTGACAGCCTTGCAGACAGGAGTGAAGTGCGTCACACTAACTGACAAACTTGTAGACAAGAGTGCACTGCGTCACAATGACTGACAGCCTTGTACACAGGAGTAAAGTGCGTGACACTGACTGACAGCCTTATAGACAGGAGTGAAGTTCGTGAAGTTCGTGACACTTACTGACAGCCTTGTAGACAGGAGTGAAGTTCGTCACACTGACCGACAGCCTTGTAGACAGGAGTGAAGTTCATCACACTGACTGACAACCTTGCAGACAGAAGTGAACTGTGTCACACTGACTGACAGCCTTGTAGACAGGAGTAAACTACGTCACACTAACAGACCTTATAGACAGGAGTAAACTGTGTCACACCTATTTATAGAAACACCAGAGGGTGGCCTGATTCTAACACATCGGGTATTCTAGAATACCTTGTAAACAGGAGTGAACTGCATCATACTGACTGACAGCCTTGTAGACAGGATTGAACTCTGTCACACTGACTGACAGCCTTGCAGACAGGAGTGAAGTTCGTCACACTGACTGACAGCCTTGCAGACAGGAGTGAAGTGCGTCACACTGACTGACAAACTTGTAGACAAGAGTGCACTGCGTCACAATGACTGACAGCCTTGTACACAGGAGTAAAGTGCATGACACTGACTGACAGCCTTATAGACAGGAGTGAAGTTCGTCGCACTGACTGACAGCCTTATAGACAGGAGTGAAGTTCGTGACACTGACTGACAGCCTTGTAGACAGGAGTGAAGTTTGTGACACTTACTGACAGCCTTGTAGACAGGAGTGAACTGCGTCACACTGACTGACAGCCTTGTATACAGGAGTGAAGTTCGTCACACTGACCGACAGCCTTGTAGACAGGAGTGAAGTTCATCACACTGACTGACAACCTTGCAGACAGAAGTGAACTGTGTCACACTGACTGACAGCCTTGTAGACAGGAGTAAACTGCGTCACACTAACAGACCTTATAGACAGGAGTAAACTGTGTCACACCTATTTATAGAAACACCAGAGGGTGGCCTGATTCTAACACGTCGGGTATTCTAGAATACCTTGTAAACAGGAGTGAACTGCGTCATACTGACTGACAGCCTTGTAGACAGGATTGAACTCCGTCACACTGACTGACAGCCTTGCAGACAGGAGTGAAGTTCGTCACACTGACTGACAGCCTTGCAGACAGGAGTGAAGTGCGTCACACTGACTGACAGCCTTATAGACAGGAGTGAAGTTCGTGACACTGACTGACAGCCTTGTAGACAGGAGTGAAGTTTGTGACACTTACTGACAGCCTTGTAGACAGGAGTGAACTTCGTCACACTGACTGACAGCCTTGTATACAGGAGTGAAGTTCGTCACACTGACCGACAGCCTTGTAGACAGGAGTGAAGTTCATCACACTGACTGACAACCTTGCAGACAGAAGTGAACTGTGTCACACTGACTGACAGCCTTGTAGACAGGAGTAAACTGCGTCACACTAACAGACCTTATAGACAGGAGTAAACTGTGTCACACCTATTTATAGAAACACCAGAGGGTGGCCTGATTCTAACACATCGGGTATTCTAGAATACCTTGTAAACAGGAGTGAACTGCGTCATACTGACTGACAGCCTTGTAGACAGGATTGAACTCCGTCACACTGACTGACAGCCTTGCAGACAGGAGTGAAGTTCGTCACACTGACTGACAGCCTTGCAGACAGGAGTGAAGTGCGTCACACTGACTGACAAACTTGTAGACAAGAGTGCACTGCGTCACAATGACTGACAGCCTTGTACACAGGAGTAAAGTGCATGACACTGACTGACAGCCTTATAGACAGGAGTGAAGTTCGTCGCACTGACTGACAGCCTTATAGACAGGAGTGAAGGTCGTGACACTGACTGACAGCCTTGTAGACAGGAGTGAAGTTTGTGACACTTACTGACAGCCTTGTAGACAGGAGTGAACTGCGTCACACTGACTGACAGCCTTGTATACAGGAGTGAAGTTCGTCACACTGACCGACAGCCTTGTAGACAGGAGTGAAGTTCATCACACTGACTGACAACCTTGCAGACAGAATTGAAGTTCATCACACTGACTGACAACCTTGCAGACAGAAGTGAACTGCGTCACACTGACTGACAGCCTTGTAGACAGGAGTAAACTGCGTCACACTAACAGACCTTATAGACAGGAGTAAACTGTGTCACACTGACTGACAGACCTTATAGACAGGAGTAAGGTATGAGGATGAGGAGACTGTGAGGATGGGGAGGCTGTGAGGATGGAGGAGGCTGTGAGGATGGAGTGAAGATGGGAGAGGATTTGAGGATAGGAGAGGCTGCAAGGTTGGAGGAGGCTTAGGGGACGGAGTAGGCTGTGAGGATGGAGGAGGCTGTGGGGATGAAGGAGGCTGAGGGGATGGAGGAGGCTGTGAGGATGGGGAGGCTGTGAGGATGGGGAGGCTGAGGGGGATGGAGGAGGCTGTGAGGATGGAGGAGGCTGTGAGGATGGAGGAGGCTGTGAGGATGGGGAGGCTGAGGGGGATGGTGGAGGCTGAGGAGATGGAGGAGGCTGTGAGGATGGGGAGGCTGTGAGGATGGGGAGGCTGTGAGGATGGAGAGGCTGTGAGGATGGAGAGGCTGTGAGGATGGAGAGGCTGTGAGGATGGAGGAGGCTGTGAGGATGGGGAAGCTGTGAGGATGAGGAGGCTGTGAGGATGGGGAGCCTGTGAGGATGGAGGAGGCTGTGAGGATGGGGAGGCTGTGAGGATGGGGAAGCTAAGGGGATGGAGGAGGCAGTGAGGAACCCGCACGCTGCGGGGACACTCACCACCACTCCATTCCGTTGTCTGGTGGAGGCTGTGAGGATGGGGAGGCTGAAGGGATGGAGGAGGCTGTGAGAACAGAGGAGGCTGAGGGGATGGAGGAGGCTGCAAGGATGGGGAGGCTGTGAGGATAAGGAAGCTGAGGGGATGGAGGAGGCTGTGAGAACAGAGGAGGCTGAGGGGATGGAGGAGGCTGCAAGGATGGGGAGGCTGTGAAGATGGGGAGGCTGTGAGGATGGGGAGGTTGTGAGGATGGAGAAGGCTGTGAGTATGAAGGAGGCTGTGAGGATGGAGGAGGCTGTGAGGATGGAGGAGGCTGTGAGGATGGAGGAGGCGGAGGGGATGGAGGAGGCTGTGAGGATGGAGAGACTGTGAAGATGGGGAGGCTGTGAGGATGGGGAGGTTGAGGGGATGGAGGAGGCAGTGAGGAGCCCGCATGCTGCGGGGACACTCACCGATGCTCCATTCCATCATCTGCCTGGAGGGGATAGAGGAGGCTGTCAGGATGGAGAGGCTGAGGGGTTGGAGGAGGCAGTGAGGAGCCCTCACGCTGCGGGGACACTCACCGGCGCTCCATTCCATCGTCTGCCTGGAGGGGATGGAAGAGGCTGCGAGGAGCCCGCACGCTACAGGGACACTCACCGCGGCTCCATCGCGTCGACTGCCAGATAGAGAACCTTAGACGATTATGTAGTAGATTGAGAGGTTGCAGCTGGCTGGTCATCCCTCATGGAATTACCACGAGATGGGTCTTCACGTCTTTTAACACCTTTTTTGTGTTTTCACTGATATGTGCTCTGAATTGGTCTAGCACTAACAGGGCTGTTTTTTTTAGAAGCCCTCCAGGACGTTTGGACCACACTTTGTCGACCCACAATCTCATTCCGTTCTCGTCCATCCATCCTTTCTCGTGTACGTGCACAACAACTCCTCGTGGGATAGCTTCTTTGGACATGTTCTATCTTTTAAAAATTAACATCGGTGGCAGTTTTGTGCCATCGGCACAGCAGGACAAAACAACGGTGTTATGGTTTTTTTCATGTCCTGCAGTTTTAATTGTTTCACTTTTGGCACCCTTTGCATCAACAGTCCTGTTGGATGGCACATCAAACATTAGAGGGACTTCATCCATATTCCCAATCTGGCCTAATTCAAATTCATTTTTCTTTTTGCTGTCAATCAGAAACTTATAGAAAGACAGAATCTTGGCTTCATATTCTGTTGGCAATTTTTGCGCAATTCTAGTTTTGGTGCACATAGGAAGGCCACATCTCTTCATAAATCTGAAGCACCATGATGGTGATCCAGTAAAGTCATTGAGCCTTTCTCAGCAGCAATCCGCTTGGCTTTACATATTATCATTTTTGTTGATACCGAAAGGCCACTATTTCTGTGGCGTGTGATTCACTCTTTTATGTCAACGTCTAACTCAGGCCACTTTCCACCATGCCCACGAAGACCAGATTTGCTTTTTCCTGCTTTTTGCAGCTCATCTTACTGTTTCCCCCACTCTATTATCATTTTTTCAGTTGGAGGTGGTCCGAAATGTGTCTCTGCTGCTCTGTTTCCGTGCTCTTTAGCATATCTTATAACCTCCAGTTTGAAGGGAATTTTTTATGCAAACCTTTTCTGCTTTGACATTCTTGAAAAATGCACAATATTCAGCAGCCAACAGAACGGTATTTTTCTTCAACAAAATACAGTTTTGAAACAACTGTCAGCTCTGTCCTTCATAGTTATGGGGGCATTGCAACTGAGAACATGAATGAATACCATTGCTATAGAAAAGACATGGGCTGCACAATCAAAAATCCCAAGTTAATCTAATGGTGTTAGGTAAAAATGTACGGTACTGTATTCAAGTGAACAAGAAGTTTACAGTCGTTTAACATTATGATCAGACTTATCAAGCCCACTGCTAAATCACGGCGAATCTTTGGAGTGTGTGCATAACTTTAAATGCTGCTGCCTTAAAGGTGTGGAGTCATGTGCCAACCACCATCACAGTGATAATAAACCAGCAGGGTGGGTACCTGGTGCCCCACAGCACCCATGCGGAAAGGCTGGAGACTGTAAGAGGGTTTCCACCTATTTTTGCTCACGAAGAGGTTCGCCGTGACGTGCTGGCAGCTTCATACAGTCTAATCAAAATGTTACACTAACAACCCCATGTTCAGTTTTATTTTACCTTGTGGCATTAGATCAACTTTAGAGATGAGCGAGTATGCTTGTCACTACTCGGTACTCGCACGAATATCTCGGTACTCGGAGTACTCGGCGAGTACCGAGTAATCCCGCGATACTCTTGCTATACTCAGGGTCCACCTCCTGCATGTTGGTGCTCTTTTCGGAGCCAGCCCACATGTAGGGATTGGCTGACAGACACTGTAATGCCACAGCCATGTTGGTTGTGGCATTACAGTGATTGGCTGGCCGCACAGCGTCATCAGGTCTTTATAAGACCCGACCGCACTGTGCTCGTCACTCTGCGACATTAGACAGTCAGTGTAGGGAGAGCTGCTGCTGATTGAGGGACATATTTGTGGCCTTTCAGCTAGTGTAGGCACAGGGCTGCCATTTTAATTACCACAACAGTCCTTCTGAGGACTAATAGAGCTGTATACAGGCAGGCAAGGAGGCAGGGTATATACCAAACTTCGCTGTGCCAGTATACCAGCCTGCATCACATCTGCGGCTGGTTTCCAAGCTCATCCATCCCACAACAGTGCTTTTAGGGATTCATTTAGCTCACTATAGGCAGGAGTAGGTTTTAGCTCAAATTAGGATACGCCAAAACCCTAGTGCTAAAAACCAACTCTTGTCTGCACTAATTTAGCATCTTCGTGCTGCTACAGTAGGTTGCAGCATAAATTAGGATACGCCAAAAGACTCATGCTAAAAAACAACTCTTGTCTGCACTAATTTAGCATCTAAGTGCTGCTACTGTAGGTTGCAGCGTAAATTAGGATACGCCAAAAGCCTTGTGCTAAAAACCAACTCTTGTCTACACTAATTTAGCATCTAAGTGCTGCTACTGTAGGTTGCAGCGTAAATTAGGATACTCCAAAAGACTCGTGCTAAAAACCAACTCTTGTCTGCACTAATTTAGCATCTAAGTGCTGCTACTGTAGGTTGCAGCGTAAATTAGGATACTCCAAAAGACTCGTGCTAAAAACCAACTCTTGTCTGCACTAATTTAGCTGTATACAGTCGGCACCACCACAAATACCCTGTTTTCCACACGATCAAGTGTCAGTAGCCGTGAGACTGGACCTCACATTCCACACCGTGATCCTCCTTCCTCCCACCATGCCGAGTGCCTGGACCCGGACATAACTGATCCCACACTTGGACACTCTGAAGAGCTGTTCACTTATCCATTCGTAGATTATGGCCTATTGCCAGCTCCAGTTGAAGTGGGTCATGAGGAGATCGTATGTACCGATGCCCAAATATTTGAGCAGCCACGGTCTTACGAAGGCAACGGTGGGAACGTGTCTCAACAAGAGGTGGACGAAGAAGAGATACAATTACCAGAAAGTCAGGAGGAGGACCAGGGTGTGGAAGTGGAAGACGATGAGGTGGATGATCCAGTAACTGACCCAACCTGGCAGGAGGACATGCAGAGCGAGGACAGCAGTGCACAGGAGGAGTTAGGTGTAGCATCACAACATGCCGGAAGAAGCAGGGTGGTGTCCGCAGGCAGAAGGCAGGCAACCATTCCCCGGAACAACAACACGAGTGATGTTGCCAGTACAACTGCTAAGTCTTCCCGAGCCTGGCTGTTTTTTAAGGTGTCTGCAGATAATTCGAAAAAGGCCATTTGCAACACCTGCCATGCCAGCATCAGCAGGGGTAGCAAAACTGGCAGCCTGACCACCACCAGCAAGATCAGGCACATGGCAGCAAAGCACCCAACTTTGTGGGATGTACAGCAGAGTACAGGAGCATTGTCTACGGGTGACATGGCTGCGTCTTCCACTGTTGTGTGTGCAAGTCAATCCCCTGTCCATAGTACTTGCACAAGCAGAAGAAGCACCATCATCAGCCACGTCCTTGTCCCAGCGCAGCGTTCAGTTATCCATACCACAATCTTTGGAACGCAGGTGCAAATACGCTGCCAACGCCCCACATGCCACAGTTCTAAATACACACATTTCGCGACTGCTTGCGCTGGAAATGTTGCCTTTTAGGCTGGTGGAGACGGAAGCATTCCACAACCTGATGGTGGCGGCTGTCCCACGTTACTCGGTCCCCAGCCGACACTATTTTTCCCGGTGTGCCGTCCCCGCATTACATAGGCAACATCATACGTGCCCTTAACAACGCAGTTTCCAGCAAAGTCCACCTAACCACGGACACGTGGACAAGTGCTTGCGGGCAGGGCCGGTACATCTCACTGACGGCACACTGGGTTAATATTCTGGAAGCTGGGACTCAGTCTTACCTTCGGACGGAACAAGTCTTTTCGACACCGAGGATTGCAGGCCCTAACTCAGTCAGGGTGTCACCCACAGTGTACAGCTCTGGCACGTCATGCTCCTCCTCCTCTTCCTCCACTTCACTCACAGATCCCTCATAACAGTACGCCATCTGCAGATCCTCCATAATAGTGCGTCATCTGCAGATCCCCCATAACAGAGCGTCATCTGCAGATCCCCAATAACACTACGTCATCCTCAGATCCCTCATAACAGTGTGTCATCTGCAAATCCCCCATAACAGTGCGTCATCGGCAGATCCCCACATAACAGTGTCACCACAGATGCCACATAACAGAGCTGTTCACAGATGCCCCATAACAGAGCATCATCACAAAAGTGAAAGTGGTTTTTGCACCATCTTTGCTGATGATACAGACTTTACTATTGTCATTTTCAGAGTCTATTAGGACTTAAGGTTCGTGTTCCCACCAATTGTCTACCTTATGCCAAGTTCTTTTTCTTTTAAGGACAA
Organism: Allobates femoralis; assembly: GCA_033576535.1. Classification (NCBI taxonomy): domain Eukaryota; kingdom Metazoa; phylum Chordata; class Amphibia; order Anura; family Aromobatidae; genus Allobates; species Allobates femoralis. The sequence goes on from JARQOC010000009.1 coordinate 147,155,553, forward strand.
TACTTCCAGGTGTTATGGGTTCTGCTGGAGCATGCTTGTTGTAGTCCCTTTCTTGCTTTTCACTGGATTTCTCCAGGTTATCTTCGACGCTGGCATGAACCTTTGTTCTAGGCGATGGGTTTTCCAATTTGAAATGGCATGATCTGCTTCAGGATATACTACTCCGAGTTCCAAGTCTACGGGTAATTTTCCTTTACAGGCTCTTGTCAGGTAAGCTGGGGTACAGTTCGTAGAGCTTACTGGAATGTGGTTGTACATGTCAACTAAATAAGGTAGCTTCTCCGGCCATTGGTTTCTTTCTTCTACTGGTTGGATTTTCAGCATGTCAATGATGATATGATTCATTTTCTCACAGAGTCCGTTGGTTTGGGGATGGTATGGGGTTGTTCTGATCTTTTTGCACTCATACATCTCTTTTCATTTCAAAAGTTCTTTTTATTATTTTACAAGATATTGAGATGGTAATCAGAAAATTACAGAATCAGATGTATTCAGCTTGTGACAATCAAATGAAAACGGTTAGTTATTTCCAATCGGATGCTTAAAACGGTTATTGTCAAACTATCTAGAGAGAGTTAATCATAAGAAGAAGAAATGATAGATGAGAGAGGAAGAGGGGTTAGGCAAGGGAACGGGAGTGAGCATGATAGGTGAGAGAGGAAGAGAGAGAGTGGGGAGATCGAGTCATGAGGTGAGGCCGAGAGGGCCACTGTTGAGTGAATGAGGCGAGGGGCTGAGATTAAGGTACTATGAGCGTCTTTTTGAAGAGTACCCAAGCTCGCCATTGGTTACGGACAGATGCCTGTGTGTGGTTCACCGAGACAGCCAGTCTTGCTACTAAGTACAGTTGATCAGTTTTATCAATTAACGACTGAAGAGTCGGGATTTGAGGCGATCTCCATACCGTTGGTAGAAGAAGTTTCGCCGCAGCCAGTATTGTGTAGGTTAACACAGAGAACTCACCATGGGATGCGCCTAGGGGTAGGTTTAACAGGACCACTTCAGGGGATAACTTGATATTCCGTTTTGTCACATCTCTAATCAGGTGTGCCGTCAAATTCCAGTGGGGGTTCAGGGATGGACAGTACCACCATAGGTGGATGTAGTTCCCGTTCGCATCTCCACAATGCCAGCAGTTCGCAGGGAATTGTGTCGTCCATTTGTGTGTTCTCTGTGGATCAGTATACCAGCGGGAGGGAATTTTGTAGGAGTTCTCTTGTACCTTGATGCATTTAGTCAGGCCATGCGAGTGGGCGTAGATATGCGAAATCTGTTGAGGTGTGAACTTGTAACCTAAGTCTTTTTCCCAGCTATGTATATAGGCTCTTTTCATGGGTATATCAATATCTAAAATGCTTTGGTAAATGGTGGAAAGGATCTTAGTAGGTCTGATCTGTCTCGCGCAGAGCGTTTCGAATGCCGTGGAGCTGCGGGTGAGCGCCGTATCGAATCGGATGTTGTGTAGAAGGGATTGTAGAGTCTTATATTGGAGAAAATTAATAGATTCGAGGCCTGGTATTTTGTGTAGATTAGGTAACGGGAGAAGTGCTCCGTCTGCGTATAATTGGTCTGCTGTCAGACTGGCAAGCAATCCGGTACGATATTTGCTGGGATTGTGTAGTAGGTTCGATCCCATTAGTATATCTAGCAGGGTAAGGAGAGGGGTCGATGGAGGTATCAAGTAGGCATGTGTATTGGCCCATACTCGTAGGAGTGTATTTGTAAGGGGATTATGTTGGCGTTCAGGTGATTTGTCACTGTAGTGCGTCAGTAGGAGGGGGCGAAGGAGTTGTGGGGACAATTTGTTTTCTATATCGATCCATAATTTGTTTTGTGTGTTTCACATGATATCAACGGAGTGTGATAGAACTGCTGAGTGGTAATAGATTCTGATATCAGGTGCGCCCATGCCCCCTTTTATTTTTGGGAGAGAAAGAGTGCGGAAATTTAAGCGGTGTCTCTTATGTTTCCAGATATAGGTATAAAAAAGAGAATTGACTTTGCGCAGATAAGCAGTAGGGACATGGATTGGTAACATAGAGAAAAGGTAAGTAAATTTAGGTAAGATAAGGCTTTTGAGAATATTCTTACGACCCATCCAGGATAAGAAAGGGTCACACCAAGTTTTCATAGTGGCAGTTACTCTGTCTAATAAAGGGTGGTAGTTGAGGGAAAAAAGAGCTTTATGAGATCTGCTAATTTTTATGCCTAGATAAGTGATGTGCGTTTTGGGCCATGAGAACGTGTACATGGTTTTTAATCTGGATAGGATTGGTAGTGGGACGTTCAGGTCTAGGGCCTCCGATTTTGATGAATTTATTTTAAAATTGGTGAGGGCACTGTAGTTGTCAAGTAATTTTATTAAGGGGGGGAAACTTTTAGAAGGATTGGTCATGAATATAAGTAAGTCGTCTGCGAAGGCAGACGTTTTATGATGCGTCTCCCCTAATGTAATGCCTTGAATCCCTTTATCAAGCTGAATATCAATCAGCAAGGGTTCCATTGCTAGGATAAATAATAGAGGGGATAGTGGGCAACCTTGTCTCGTGCCATTGTGTATGGTGAAGGCATCTGTTAGGGAGCCGTTAATGTTGATGCGTGCGGTTGGACTGGTGTACATTTTTAAGATCGCCGCAACTAGTTGGGTCGGGATGCCGAAACCAAGCATCGTCTCTTCTAAGTATAGTCAATCCACCCTGTCAAGGGCCTTTTCAGCGTCCGTTCCCAGGAGGACTAGTGGAATTTTTTGTCGGTTGGCATAGTGGGTAAGGTGCAGTACCTTCAGCACGTTGTCCTTCCCCTCTCTTCCCCCCACAAATCCAGTTTGGTTTAGTGAGATTTTGTCCGGGAGGTAGGCAGCTACTCGATGAGCGATCATACTGGCAAAAATATTTAAATCTACATTTAGTAAGGAGATCGGTCGGTAGCTGCTACACATTTCCCGGTCTTTCCCTTCTTTGTAGATTAGGGATATTTTTGCTTCTAATAAGGTTTGAGACGGGAATCGGCCTCCTTGCAATATGGAATTGTACATATTCAGCATGTGTGGCTGTAGAATCGAGGGGAAGGATTTGTAATAGGTACAGGGTAGCCCATCTGGGCCCGGCGCTTTATTGGGGGGACACTTCGACAGGGTGGATCGGAGTTCTTCTAGTCCAAAAGGCTTGCTTAACAGTAATTGCTGTTGTGGGGTAAAGCTCGGAAGATTTAGGCGGGATAAGTAAGATTTGATTTTTTGCCTTCTGGTTGCCTCTTTTGTTTTGGATTCCTCGGGACGTAGGTTATATAGTTGTGCATAATAGTGCAGAAACGTTGTTTCTATTTGGTTACAATTAGTTGTGGATCGTCCCTCCGCAGTTTTAATGGAGTGTATGGAAGTGCGAGTTTGACGCTGTTTAATTCTAGAAATCATCAGTTTTGAGGCTTTGTCGCCGTGCACGTATATTTTAGTACGCCATGAAGCAAACCATTTTGCCGTTTGTAGGAATAGGATATCTTTAAGTTGACGCCTTTTAAGGGTTAGTTGCTCCATTATTGGGGAGGTGATTAAATTTTTTGTGCTTTGTTTCTAGGTCAGAGATTTCCTCATATAATAGATCAAGCTGTCTCTGTTGTTGTTTATGAATGTACGCTGTGATTGAAATAAATTCTCCTCTGACCACAGATTTGTGAGCTTCCCAAAGCGTCGGCGCCGCAACCTCACCATTATCGTTTTGAGCGAAATATTGCTCCAATGTTTTGGTTATGCGAGAGTGGGTGGAAGGGTTGTCAAGCACCGACTCAGTGAGTCGCCACGATCTATAAACAGGGAAGACCTTATGTAGTGTCAGTGTCATCGTTACGAAGGAGTGGTCCGAGAATATGTTGGGGTTAATTTTCGTTGATCTCATTGATGGGAAGAGTGTTTTTGGAGACAAAGAATTAATCTAGTCTGTGATGAGAGGCGTGTGGGTGGGAATAGAAGGTATAGTTACGATCATCCGGGTGTAGGTATCTCCATACATCCAGCAGTTGGAGCTCGCGGAGTTGGATCTTATTAAGATCACCTTGTGAATATGTACTTTTTTTTGTTGTGGTATCTATTAGCGGGTTTAGTGCAATATTGAGCTCTCCCCCTACTATAAGTGTGCCTTCGCGGAAATCTCCTATTTTCCTCAAAGTCGAGCAGAGCCATTTCAGAAGTTTTTTGTTGGGAGCATATAGGCAACAAATCGTAACTAAATTACCAGCTAGTAGACCTTTGAGGAAAATATAGCGGCCGTTAGTGTCAATTAGGTGTTCTCGAGTTTGGAAAGGGATTCCCTTCTTTATAGCAATCGAAACCCCCCGTGACAGGGGCTGCGGTGATGTGGCATGGAACCAGGTATCATAGTGTGCCCGGTCGAAGTTAGGCAGTTTTTCAGGGGTAAAGTGAGTTTCCTGTATCAACAACACATCTGCCACATGTTTCTTAAGTAGGTCTAGAGTGTGTCTCCTCGGTATGGGGGAGTTTAGCCCCTTAGCATTGAGCGTAGCAAAGGTAAATACCTTATGTTGAGATGCCATCAATGGGGGGTTGATGCCAGATAGGTGTGTATTTGATTCGGGTGGTCCTCGACTACATCCTCATGATCGGGGGGGGGTGGTCAGGTGGGAAGGAAGGAAAGTAAGCAGAAAAGTTGGGAGAAAAGACAAAACAGAGAGAAAAGCATTAATAACATTTCCATTGCAATCATGTACGACATGTCTAACGATCAGCGACACGGCGATGTGGACCATATGGGGAGGATTATCATTGGTTCCACCATAGTTAGATAGTACCTGCTGTAACATTAAGGTGAGGGGGTGGTGGGGGGGGGAGGGATGGGTTTAATGGTGTAGGTGGAGGGATAGAGGGTGAGGGATGGGGAGAAGGGCCAATGGTAGCAGGTATGTAGGGACACCTATACGGCATCCATAGATTTAGGACCTCTGTGGGTCTAGAAGTCAAATATATTACAAGTCAGAAATATAACCTAACAGTACTGCAGAAAACAGTATAACTTGTATTACATAAGGGTCAGTCTTATAAGAATGACTAGACCTCACTCTTTATTCATGTAAGGCCGCGGGTAGCGCAGTCAGCCCGCCGGTCAAGAAGGCATAGGGTAGCCATGCATCACTTAGGGGTTCGAGTGTCATGGTGGTTTGGGGTGGGATGGGGAATGAGGGGAGGGAGGGGGAGGGGGGGAGGGGGGGATAAAGGAGGGAGTTGGGTGGATAGGGGCTAGGCAAATGCAGGGTTAAGGGAGTGGATTATTTGGTTTTGAGGGTAATAGAACCAGGTATCGGGTTAGCAACATTCCAGTCAATGGCGTGTAAGGATGACCAGTGAACACAGTGTTAAGGAAAAGTCAGCTAACAAGCGGACGAGAAAGAGTCATTCGTATCCTAGAGCGTAGATATCAGGTCGTTTCCACTCCATCCTTTGGTGGTGGTGTTTTGGACATCTTTTTTCGTAGGCGCTGTGATTTCGGAGTTCCAGTGACTTGCCATGGGGGGGGGACTTGGAGGGGCTTCTGTAGAGACGCTGCGTGGAAGGCCTCAGGTCAGGGTAAAACTGTAATTCAATGCTTAGTGATTGGCAGACGTCCCTGATGTCTCCTGATGTCCTGGCCGTTAGTTTCTTTTCACCGGCTGTGATAAAGATACCGAAAGGGAACAGCCAGCGGAAGCGAAAGCCCTTTTGTATCAAAATATCTGTAAGAGGTTTAAGCAATCGCCTCTTCTTTAGGGTTATGGCAGAGATGTCTTGGAATAATTTCAGTTGAGAGTTCTCATATTCAATAGTCTCTGCCTCCCTGGCTCTCCGCAAGATGAGTTCTTTTGTTCTGTAGTATAGGAAGCGACACAGTACATCGCGGGGAGGGTCGGTTTGGTTTGGCTTGGGGCGTAGTGTTCTGTGAACTCTAATAATCTCCATGTCTTTAGGGTCATCCTCTCGGAGCAGCTTATTAAAGATTTCATTCACAGCTGAGGGCAGGGCTTCGAACGCGATTGATTCTGGAAGGTATTTTATGCCGATATTGTTTCTACGCTCACGATTTTCGTGATCCTCAAGCGTGGAATGGATGGTGTGTATTTGAGTTTCGTGAGCATTTAGGCAGTCCAGTAATTTATTAGTTTGCTTCATCGTGGTCACCTGGTCATTTTCTACTGCCCCAGTCTATGACCTTGTTGAGCCAAATCTAATTTTATCTCAGCGAGCTCCTTGCTGATCGGTTCTGTGGCTTTCGTCAATATACGCTTTATAAAAGAGCGGGTGACCTTATTATCTTTAGGGTCCATTTCTGCGTCCGAATCGCTCTCAACGTCAGAGTCGGATACATCAGCCATCAGCTGGAACGTACGTTTGGTGGATTTAGGATGAGTCGTGAGGTCAGTTTGTTTTGAGAGGAATTTATCCACATCGGCTTGGGTAACCGAATTAGTGTGTTTAGATGATGCTCGGGGAGTTTTAATGCTTGTTTTCCCCATTTTTAGCTATGGTTCTGTGAAATGTTCTTTTAATCGATCTTTATTAAGCCTCCCCTAGGTCACACGCCGTTAACTAGGCAGACATGATGCACATTGCTTGTGACAGCTTAGAAAATGTAGTCACTTTGCAGTAAGTAGGCAACATTCAATAGAGCGCCTGCCCCCTCCGGTGGTGAAAGACGGAACAGCTTGACAGCAGCACAGCAGGGGTTAATACTGCTCCAGGGGCTTGATAGCTCAGGGAGATCTACCTGAATTATATTGTGGGTCAGGATCCAGAAGGAGTCGGGGTGCAGCACTCCAGGAGGGGAGATACGGAGGCCAGTACAGAGATTAGAGTGTCTGTTTATTATTTATATATGTTCAGACAGTAGGGGAGAAGGGCACCTTGTGCGTCTGTGGGCATCTGCCTTTATTGTCTTGAGCCTGCTCTGTGTGTCCCTCGGATGAAATACTGCCTCTGTCCCCAAGTCCCTGGTCACAGCGATTATCTGCAGAGGGGCAGCACTGTGATATCTGCAGGAAGAGAGACTTTGATGTCTTGCTAATGTTTGTATTATGGCCCTGGATTTAACTTAGGCTCCACCATCCCCCTCCTGATTGCCTGGGACCTTTTATTGATGCTTCTGTCCCGGAATGGTAATGTTATCGGCTCCCAGGCTGTCAGCAATAGCAGGAGTGTGTCTCCACTTACCCGCTTCAGTGGTCTGCGTGTAGCCGGTCCCGCTCTGAGGTGACGGCTCCCTATGGTGTCCTGGGGCTTTCCTCACGAGCCAGGCTACCATTAGCAGCTCCTGTCTGCCGACGGGGCCGGCGCTCGGCAACAGGCTCCCGCAGCAGTGCACGACTGGTCACACAGCTCAGTCTCAGCCCGCTTCAGGGACGCCCGAGCTTCCCAGCACATCCACCGCTGCAGTCCCCCTCACCCCTCACCAGTAGCAGGGTCTGTCTCGCGGGCCTCCTATCAATGGCAGCCGGCGGGAAAGCGCTTCACTCACCCCGACTGCCTGTCTCTCCTCGACTGCAACTCCTCTCTCTCTCCCTCCAGGCGCAGTGTCGGCCGTAGAGCCTCTGAGGCACACGGCCACATTCACCAGGGGGCCAGGGAGCTTCCAGGCACCGTGCTCAGCTCAGTCCCGCGTGCAGTGAGGGGGGGCCAGGCAAATCCCTCTCAAGGGGCTCCTCCAGGGTCCAGGGCTCCACAAAACCGGGTCACTAGTAGTCCGTGATGTCCGGAGGACACCACCAGGTCCGGTCCGGCTGCCCTTGGGGCAGGATGTCACGGATCTTGTGGGGCAAAGTGAAGCTCCCTGGAGTGCGTCCTTCCTAGTCGGCGGCCATCTTGGATCTCCTGCACTCATACATCTGACAGAACTCTTGTAAGATCTCTGCTTCGAAGGCTGATCCTTGATCCGTTAAGACATGTTCAGGGTATCCCAATGGTCTACAGAAGACATTTTGGAAAGTTTTAGCAGCTGTTGCAGCTGTCAAGTCTTTTACAGGGGCAACCATTAAGAATCTCGAGTAATGGTCTACCATGTTCAACGCGTAGGTATAGCCGGATGTACTTGGAGTCAGTTTTACATGGTCCAAGGCGACTATTTCCAAAGGTTGCTTGGTTACAATGGAATGAAGCTGGCCTTTCTGACTCTGTACGTCCTTTCTTCTCAGGCTGCAGGATTTACAATTCTTACACCATTTTTCAATGGATGACCGCATGCCGACCCAAAAGAACCTATCCTGCAGTAGCATCTCTAGCTTCTTCCATCCGAACTGACCAGTCTGATTGTGATATGCGTTGAAGACCACGGGGATTTCTGATTTTGGCACGATTATTTGCCAAGCCATCTCATGAGTTCTTGGATTGATGTACCGCTGACATAGCATATCCTGGTATTGGAACAGTTTACTCCGCTCGTTCCACAGATGTTTGGCTTCAGACGGGGGATTTTCAGGCAACTTCGCTGACTCCTGGGTTATCAGTTGTTTGATTAGACTGACAGCTGGGTCATGGTCTTGCGCTTCCCTCCAGCCGAAGTGGGGCAACGGTTTACTCTCCTTGTAGAGGGGTCTTGACGGGTCTGCTGGCATTGGGTGACTCTTACATGATGGAAGGCAGGTAACTCTACTTCCTCCAGCTCATCTTCATCTACACACTCTTCGGATAAGTGAGGCATTCGGGATAAAGCATGCGCGTTTCCATTCTGGTGTCCAGCCCGTTGCTTAATGGTGAACTGGTAATTGGAGAGTCTGGCCATCCATCTCTGCTCCATGGCTCCCAACTTCGCAGTTTCCAGGAGGGTGAGCGGATTGTTATACGTGTAAGCGGTATATTTGCTAGAGGCTAGATAGCGATTGAACCTCTCGGTGACGGCCCAGACGAAGGCCAGGAATTCCAGCTTGAAGGAACTATAGTTTTCTGGGTTCCTCTCTGTGGGTCGCAGATTTCTGCTGGCATAGGCGATTACCCTCTCCTTGCCGTCTTGCTTTTGGGAAAGGACGGCTCTGAGTCCCACATTGCTGGCGTCCGTGTACAGCAGGAATGGCATATTGTAGTCCGGGTAAGCAAGGATTTCTTCTCCTGTCAGGGCTTCTTTCATTGTCCGGAACGATTCCTCCTGTTCCTTACCCCATCTCAACAGAGAATCCTTTGGCTTGCCCTTCGTGGGTTGGCCTACTAGGAGGTCTTGCAGGGGAGTAGCCTCCTTGATGAACCTCCGGTAGTAGCCCACCCAACCCAGGAATTGACATACTTCCCTTATGGTCTTGGGTTCTGGCCATTCTTTGATTGCTGTCACCTTGTCTGGATCAGGAGCCACGCCTTTGGCACTGGCTATGTGTCCCAGGTACTGCACTCTTGGCTTTAACAGGTGACATTTTGATGGTTTTAGCTTCATCCCGTATTTGGCCAGAGCTACAAACACCTCTCCTAGATGAGTGACATGTTCTTCATAGGTCTTGGAGTACACGATCACGTCATTCAGGTAGTACCGTCTCAAAGTTCTTATGCCCCAGGCAACTCTCCATTAATCGCTGGAAGGTTCCGGGTGCATTACATAGTCCGAAGGGCATACTGTTGAATTCACATAGGCCCATGGGAGTTGTGAATGCCGTCTTCTCTCTGCCTTTCTCGGCTATGGACCCACTAGTGAGATCTAAGGTAGAGATTTAATTGGCAGACTTCAACGCAGCTAAGGATTCCTCTATACGAGGTAACAGTGTGTTATGCGGTTTATTTGCCTGTAGTCTACACACATTCTCATACTGCCATCCTTTTTCCTAACTAGGACTAATGGAGCTGCCCAGGGACTACAGCTATCTCATATAACCCCTGCGTCCTTCATGTCCTGTAACATTTCCTTGGCTTTTTGATAATGTGCAGGTGGAATAGGCCTGTACTGCTCTTTGATTGGTGGATGTGTACCTGTGGGGATGTGATGTTGTACCCCTTTTATCCTACCAAAGTCAAGTGGATGCTTACTAAAGACTTGTTTGAATTCTTGAACTACGTCTTGAACTTGCTTTTCATACACAGGAGTGGTGTCAGTTCTGACATGAAGCTGCTGGCACCAGTCCTCCAGTGGCCCAATTGTTTGATCAGGTTTTGCCCCTTTTTTGTGGGGTTCAGGTTGCACTGTTTGGATCTTGTTGTTGCTGACTGTGTACAATTTGGCAACTGTGGTATACCTGGGTAATTTCACTTCCTCATTGCCACAATTTAAGATGCAAACAGGTACTCTCCCATTGTGTACATCAACCACCCCCTGGCTGTCAACAGTGTAGGTCTGTGCTCAGTATTGATGGGCTCCACTAATGCCTGATAGTCATGCCCTATTAGACCTATAGCTTCTCGACACCAAATCATCATTTCACTCATTGGGGAAATCACAATAGGCAACGGGTCAGTCACCCGTGCAGTACCAATTTCGCCACCTGTAATTGTTACCTGTTACTGGTGCAGGATGGCTCTGATCTCACGCTGCAGGACCTTCCTTTGACCAGGTCTGGCAGTGTCTGCAATCTGTTGAAGCAAAGATAAAACTTCCTCCATGCAATTGCTAACAACATTAGTACCCAGTATGACATAGGGATCATTAGCATTACTGGCTTCTGCTACTACGAGGACCCCTTGGTTCTGCAACTCCACCCTCCTCACCTTTTTGGGCACTTCCCTAACCCCCATCACAGTGAGTGGTTCATCGTTAGATGCATTAAGGGTAAGGTCTATTTCAGTTCTGCGTCAGCCCAATACTTCTTATAAAGGATATAGGGGATGGTGGTCACCTGTGACCCGGTGTCCAGCACAGCAGGCGTCGGGATGCCACCCAGTACAATGGACAGAAATAGCCTCTGTGCGACGAAGGTCTTGTACCAGGTGGCTGGGCCTTGTTGATCTAGTCCTGAGGTTTGGCCCCGGCCCCCAGGGACAGCCCGTTAAAAGGACAGCTCCTGGCAAGGTGACCGGTGCGGTTACAGCGGCGGCAGATGGGCTCCCCAGTGGAGCTGTAGCGGTCGGTGGCTCTTCCTCAGTACGCTGTGGCTTGCTTCCCTCACATCCAAGGTATATCCTCCGGGCTGTCAGCAAGTTGAATCAGTGGCTGATGTTTGGGCTGGGGTCTTAGTGCTAGCTGTTGGTTGCTTTGCTGTAACTGCAGAGCGTCGATTAGTTTAGCGATGTTTTTATTCATCTGGCGCATCTCAGCACGCATGTCAGCCCGCAAGGAATCATATTTCTCCGGCTGAGCAGTTTGTACATTGTGCGTGGCTGCAGACACGGGTAATGGTTTTGAAGTAGCCTGCACCTCACCACTGCACCACCGTTTAATTGCAGCTTCATGGGTCTCTACCAGCTTTAACCGTATGATGGCCATCTCTTTCAGGGTGTTGAAGTCAGCTTCGGGATTGCTCAATGACCACCAACGTACAGTCTTACTGTCCTCTGGGGATAGCAGTCCCGAGTGAATTGTTCAATGAGGAGCTTATTTTCATCGGGTACACTGGTGGGGCTGACATGTATAAGGGCACGCAATGCTTCCTCCTGACGCCAGGTATAAGATCTTATGTCATCTCCCGGCCTCTAGTAGCAGTGATGGAATCGCATGCATATATTAGCCTCTTTGCACTCCTCGAAGGTAGTTTATTGAATATAGCAGAGGCGGATTTGCAGTCTGCAGCAGGCCAAGACGCACTTTCTTTCTCTGCTGCACCAGTTAACTGCCCGAGTACCACAGCAGCGCGTTGTTAGCCAGTCATCGCATACATATCTAGGACGCTATTGATCTTTCATTTAAACTCATCCAATGTATCAGGGCATCCGTCCTACTGGGGCAACCACTTGGCCCCCGGGATTTATGGGAGTGACATCGGCATTATTGGGGTGAGGGTACCGGTGCGCCGGTGGTGCTGGCAGTGCTACCGTAGGCAGCCATAGGTCTTTCAGTATAATTCCGGGGATCAGCGTACGCACAGTCGTCGTCGCTGGAGGAGGCCGACATGTTGGAGGCCCCCCTAGTGAATTACAGCCAGTCCTTAAAGAGTTAAACAGTTCGGGCGTTTCCGGACTAGGCCGCGGCGCTCATGAATGCTTGGCTGAGTGAGAGGCGAGTTTCAGTATCGCGCTCTGCAGACTGGCGCATCCCCTTTCTTCCTGCTCCTCGGCGCAGTAATGGAGGCGTAGTTTAAACAGTCACTCAATACAGTCAATATCACGGCACACAGTACCCAGTAACACCGGGCATGGGATCCTGTTCGTGGATGCCAGGAAAGATATGTCGAGCCCAGGCTTTGGGGTACTCGGGTACCAGGCCTCGAAGGGGTTAACGGTGTCACGGGGGATGGTGGCCGGGCCTGATCCTGTGTCCTGGGCCTATCTTTGAAAAGGGGATTGATATTTACAAGGGACTATTTACAAAGTTGTCGTCGTGACGCCACCTGTAGTTTCTGGTGATTTGCACCAGCGCTGCCACAGTCCGCCAGAGGTAGATGGTATTGCGGCTAGGATGGTGAAGTCCTCCACAGGTAGGACTGGGACCTGCAGGGCAGCATAGTGAGAAGGGGCAGCTTGGAATGGAGCTGTGGCTGGGATGGGGAGTATTGGAGCAGTCTATGAGAGGTACCGGGAACGGAGTGGAATGATGCACACACACTGCAAAGTCTCCTGTGCAGCCTCCTCTCTGCAGAGCAATGCTCCTGTGCAGCCTCCTCTCTGAAGAGCAATGCTCCTGTGCAGCCTCTTCTCTGCAGAGCATTGCTCCTGTGCAACCTCCTCCTCTCTGCAGAGCATTGCTCCTGTGCAGCCCCCTCCTGTCTGCAGAGCATTGCTCCTGTGCAGCCTCCCCTCACCTGTATCCTGGAGATCAGCTCTTGGGGGCTCAGTCCGGGGTCCTCTGTCACCTCTATGTTCCCTTGTGATCGCAGGATGTCAGAGGCAGAGAATCACTGATGAGGACACGTCTGATGTGAGACAGCGGCATGATGTCTCCTGTGGTGACACTGCAGCAATTAAAGTGCCTGTGATGATGTCACAGTCATGTGATATAGCCCCGCCCATACCAGTGACATCATCTCAGGTCCTGCAAGCCGTTGGGTGGAGGAGAGAGAGAGACTCTGCAAGGACTCGCAAAGGCATTGCGAGTTAGGGTTTGAGAGGCAGCCACAGACATGACGACGGAAACAGCGCCGAATATGACGGAAGTGCCTTAAGGTAATTATATATTAGACTAAACTAACTGTGCATAATATTATGTATGTTTCCGGACAAACATCCATATAGCTAGATCTATTGTAATTGCCAAAGTCACCAATCTATATTCTAAATGGAGGTTTATTGTGCTCTGTGTAATAGCTCTTACTCCTAGTGATGGGCGAATCTGCTCGTTAGGACTCGCTACTCGGCGAGTAGTAAGGAACTCGCAGGAGTCAGTACTCTGCGAGTTTCCAAGCGATTACTTGCACAGAAACGAGTCCAATGCAAATCAATGGCAATCCTAGTTTTGTCAAAGTTTGCATTCAGTATGTTTCTCAGTCGCTAAACTCGCTATCACATCGCTGTCTATGTAGCTGGATTGTCTCCAAATCGTTTAAACACTAGCACCGGTTCACGGATACCCGCTGTCAGCAGCGAGTCTAGGAATGAGCGAGTCAACGACTCCTGTATACTGTATTCGGGACTCGCTGAATACAGAATATGTTAATGTTCCGAGACAGCCTAGCATGTTAGCAGCCTAGCATGTTAGGTCAGAAAACTGTGAAGATGGACAAGCATGTTAGCCAATCATATTCAGTAATGCCGCAGCCATCTTGGTTGTGGCATTACTATGATTGGCTGCTGTCCATCGTGATGCCTATGTCATGTATGACAGGAAAGGCTGTATATAAGGCTTGCCCCCACCATTTTGGGCACATTCCTGTGACGATCTGAGCTAGTGCAGGGCGAGTAGGGAGACTTGGAGCAGATCAGAGATAGGGAGTGTCAGTGAGTGTAGGAAAATCACCTCAAGATTCCTCACATATAACCTAAGCCCGAAATTTATGGCGGTCACACCAATATTACACATGACCGCCATGAATTTCTATTAAATTGTTTAAAAAAAAACAAACCACACAGAAAATGTTTTTTATTAGTAATTACAAAAAAAGCCATTAGGGACTCCATCTTTAATCAAAAAAATCCTCTTCTGTCCAACGTAGTCCCAAACGCGGTGTCAGCACTGCAACATCCCTTTACATAGAATTTTTTTTTTTTTAATATTCTTTAAAAGCCGGCGTCTTTTTGCGCTGGCTTTTAAAGAATAAAATGGGGAATTGCAAGTTTTTCCTCTGCTGCCAGACCCCTTATAGGGTCCAGCAGCACAGGAATCGCTGCAATACTCGCTTCCCCATTCATTAACATTTGACTCGCTAGACTCGCAACGAGTAGCGAGTTTCTGACTCGGACTCGTTAGAGTCTAGCGATTCCGAGTATTTTAGGATTCGCCCATCCCTACTTACTCCTTATGTACCTCTACCCTGAATGCCCACCCGGGCTCTGGGTAAATTGTATGATGTTGTGTGGCAGAGGGAAATTGGTTTTAATTGTTTTTAACACTCATAAAGGTTTTTTCTGTCTTGCACTAAATAAATATTTGTTTTTCACCTGCATATTGGCTGTGCGTGTGGCGCCCTGCTCACGCAGGAAGCCACAAATCTCTCTAATGCACAGCTGGGTTTCCACAGCAGGTACCTACTACATACAACATCTTCCACCCCGTCACAGTAGGGGGAGCACCACTTGCCGACCTTAGGCAAGATCCCCTATAAATACTGCTGCTGGGGGAGGAGTTAGTCAGAGTGTGCAGATGCTAGTGTGGCGCTCCTGTGACCAGGGTGGCCACATAGGGAACTGCAGCCAGGTAGAAGGTTAGACGGTTTATACACTAAACAACCTCACAGACATCCCACACACCACTAGGAGGCAGCACTGCTCTGCATGAGGGGAGGCTGCACAGGAGCACTGCTCTGCAGAGAGGAGGCTGCACAGGAGCAATGCTCTGCAGAGAGGAGGCTGCACAAGAGCAATGCTCTGCAGAGAGGAGGCTGCACAGGAGCAATGCTCTGCATGAGGGGAGGCTGCACAGGAGCATTGCTCTGCAGAGAGGAGGCTGCACAGGAGCATTGCTCTGCAGAGAGGAGGCTGCACAGGAGCAATGTTCTGCAGAGAGGAGGCTGCACAGGAGCATTGCTCTGCAGAGAAGAGGCTGCACAGGAGCAATGCTCTGCAGAGGGGAGGCTGCACAGGAGCATTGCTCTGCATGCGGTGAGGCTGCACAGGAGCATTGCTCTGCATGAGGGGAGGCTGCACAGGAGCATTGCTCTGCTGAGATGAGGCTGCACAGGAGCAATGCTCTGCAGAGAGGAGGCTGCACAGGAGCAATGCTCTGCAGAGAGAAGGCTGCACAGGAGCATTGCTCTGCATGAGGGGAGGCTGCACAGAAGCATTGCTCTGCAGAGAGGAGGCTGCACAGGAGCATTGCCCTGCTGAGAGGAGGCTGCACAGGAGCATTGCTCTGCAGAGAGGAGGCTGCACAGGAGCATTGCTCTGCAGAGAAGAGGCTGCACAGGAACAATGCTCTGCAGAGGGGAGGCTGCACAGGAGCATTGCTCTGCATGAGGGGAGGCTGCACAGGAGCAATGCTCTGCAGAGGGGAGGCTGCACAGGAGCATTGCTCTGCTGAGATGAGGCTGCACAGGAGCAATGCTCTGCAGAGAGGAGGCTGCACAGGAGCAATGCTCTGCAGAGAGAAGGCTGCACAGGAGCATTGCTCTGCATGAGGGGAGGCTGCACAGGAGCATTGCTCTGCAGAGAGGAGGCTGCACAGGAGCATTGCTCTGCAGAGAGGAGGCTGCACAGGAGCATTGCTCTGCAGAGAGGAGGCTGCACAGGAGCATTGCTCTGCAGAGAAGAGGCTGCACAGGAGCAATGCTCTGCAGAGGGGAGGCTGAACAGGAGCAATGCTCTGCACAGAGGAGGCTACACAGGAGCATTGCTCTGCATGAGGGGAGGCTGCACAGGAGCACTGCTCTGCAGAGAGGAGGCTGCACAAGAGCAATGCTCTGCAGAGAGGAGGCTGCACAGGAACAATGCTCTGCATGAGGGGAGGCTGCACAGGAGCATTGCTCTGCAGAGAAGAGGCTGCACAGGAGCATTGCTCTGCAGAGAGGAGGCTGCACAGGAGCAATGCTCTGCAGAGAGGAGGCTGCACAGGAGCATTGCTCTGCAGAGAGGAGGCTGCACAGGAGCAATGCTCTGCAGAGAGGAGGCTGCACAGGAGCAATGCTCTGCATAGAGGAGGCTGCACAGGAGCAATGCTCTGCATGAGGGGAGGCTGCACAGGAGCATTGCTCTGCAGAGAGGAGGCTGCACAGGAGCAATGCTCTGCAGAGAGAAGGCTGCACAGGAGCAATGCTCTGCAGAGAGGAGGCTGCACAGGAGCAATGCTCTGCATGAGGGGAGGCTGCACAGGAGCAATGCTCTGCAGAGAGGAGGCTGCACAGGAGCAATGCTCTGCAGAGAGAAGGCTGCACAGGAGCAATGCTCTGCAGAGAGGAGGCTGCACAGGAGCAATGCTCTGCAGAGAGGAGGCTGCACAGGAGCAATGCTCTGCAGAGAGGAGGTTGCACAGGAGCAATGCTCTGCAGAGAGGAGGCTGCACAGGAGCATTGCTCTGCAGAGAGGAGGCTGCACAGGAGCATTGCTCTGCAGAGAGGAGGCTGCGCAGGAGCAATGCTCTGCAGAGAGGAGGCTGCACAGGAGCAATGCTCTGCAGAGAGGAGGCTGCACAGGAGCAATGCTCTACAGTAAGGAGGCTGCACAGGAGCAATTCTCTGCAGAGAGGAGACTGCACAGGAGCAATGCTCTGCACAGAGGTGGCTGCACAGGAGCATTGCTCTGCATGAGGGGAGGCTGCACAGGAGCAATGCTCTGCAGAGAGGAGGAGGCTGCACAGGAGCAATGCTCTGCAGAAAGGAGGAGGCTGCACAGGCGCAATGCTCTGCAGAGAGGAGGCTGCACAGGAGCAATGCTCTACAGTAATGAGGCTGCACAGGAGCAATACTCTGCAGAGAGGAGGCTGCACAGGAGCAATGCTCTGCAGAGAGGAGGCTGCACAGGAGCAATGCTCTGCAGAGAGGAGGCTGCACAGGAGCAATGCTCTGCAGATAGGAGGCTGCACAGGAGCAATACTCTGCAGAGAAGAGGCTGCACAGGAGCAATGCTCTGCATGAGTGGATCCAAGATCCTGGGGACGGCGGAGTGAAAATGCCGTGGCGGGGAAGACGATGACCCGTTGGTAAGTATGACAGGCAGAGTGCCTCTGTCCTCTGCTGACCACTCTGCCCACCGCACTGCGCTAACCACTCTACCCGCTGCACTGCGCTGACCACTCTGCCCGCCGCACTGCGCTGACCACTCGGCCCACCGCACTCACTGCTAACCACTGAGCCACCGCGCAGTGCTAACCACTGAGCCACCGCGCACTGCTAACCACTCACCAACCACGCAGTGCTAACCACTGAGCCACCGCGCAGTGCTAACCACTGAGCCACCGCGCAGTGCTAACAACTGAGCCATCGTATACTCTGCTAACCACTGACCCACCATACTCCCTGCTAACTACTAACCCACCATATACAGCGTTAACCACTGAGCCACCGTACACTGCTAAACACTGAGCGACCATACTTTGCTAACCACTAAGCCACCGTATACTGTGCTACCCACTGAGCCACCTGTATACACACAATTAATTTCACCGCACTCCCCTAAATATTAGTAAATAAACTATATATGGATTCTAGACTACCCGATTCTTTAGAATCGGGCTCACAGCTAGTATATAATATACACAAAAAAATGACATCACATAAGCGACCATATATACGAGATTGGGTGTGAAAACCAGGTAAATTAACCACAGATCATCACAGAGTTGTAGATAATCAAGAGGTATTAAGCTACAGCTCTAATTTTATCATAGTGTCGACCACCATAATAAAAGCAGTATTGGCCCCTTGTATCTGCAGCCCATTGGGCGTCACCCAAAGACATATAACACAGTCCCCACAATCAATGAATTGATAAGGCAGTTAGCAGAATAGTGATCATACTGCATAGAAGCCTTTCTGTATAACAATAATCAACACCCTTATATGCCCTTCAGATAGTAAAGGCACCTCAGCACAGTGGCTGTAAAGTCACATAAAAGGGACCCGTACGTACAGGGACCTTCAGTAAGGAGAGAGGCCACCTTAGAATGGTAGGGGGAAGTAAGAAGTTTACCACACATGTGGGTGTTGGGAAGCCACATAGCATGCACTGGTGGGGAACAGGTGTATTTGTGGAGCCCACTGGAATGGGGTACTCAGTACCGGACCGGGTTGCTGCTGGGGATGTCACGGAGGGCCTGGTCCGGACCGTGTCCCGGGTTCCGCAAGTAAAAGGGGATATTTACAAGGGATGAATGTTTGTCGTGACGCCACCCACTGTTTGTGGTCAGTAATGGGACCACCACTGCTGCAGAACCTCCGGGGATGATGTTAGGCAGCTTTAGATGGAACGGCTCTCCGTAGGTAGAGACTGGTTCCCCGGGGCAGTGGTAATTAGAGTCTATGGTGGATATGATAAATGTGGTAGTAAAGGGATTGATAGTGGAGACGGTGGCTGCTTGAGGGGGTAATTAGGACTTGGGTAAAAGGATCACACACTCACGTTTCTAAAGGTTTCCAAAGCTTTACTGCAGATGTAATAGCAGATTATTGTCCACGAAGTCTGTACTGGGGCCGGGTTGCTCCCACCCTGTCCGGGTCCTCAGCTTCCCCCTGCTGCGCTGTGTGTGTGTGGCCCTGCTGCTGCTTCTAGCTGAGCTGCTGGCACTGTTTCTCTCCTCACAGGTACCCCTTTGGCTAGGCAACTTGAGTCTTTCTTCTGCTTCTGACCCCGCCGTGTTGCTTCGCTCAGGTACAGTGTTGATCTACAACCTCCACTATCCCAGTATTTACTGTGCTGTATGTGTCAGTCACAGTTTCTGATCCGGTATCCGATCTGTGCACTCCTCCGGGGCGAGTGGTGATGACACTCAGTCTCCCAGATGTGTTTCTCTGTCTTCAGTTCTCCTTCCCTCAGACCCTGGCTAGGCCTGGAATCAGTGAGCGGACTGTAGGGAAGCCTGACACAGCTCCTTTACACTACAGTCTCCCTCAGTTCTCCCAGGAACTGGACTCTTAACAGTACTGCTACGTACTGAACTCTCCTAAGAACTCAACTACTTCCTCTTGACCCGGAGTATATAAGGGAGCTGGTTTAGCTCCCCCCTCCTGGCCCAGAGGTGCTAGTTTAGTGTCAGTGTGTTGTGGGGAGGGAACCCATTGTGATGTTACTGTGGCACGTTAACCCCTGGGGTGTCACATAATAATCAAGGGGCTGGAGAGAATACCATACCCAAGTGATGAGGGCCTGGAGTGTGGGCAGTAGGGACTAAGCCCAACACGTGTCACCACAATAAGTGGCTTCATCAGGAGCAGCTGGCTGCGGGGAGCACAAGGTTTTTTATACCTGTCTGTCCAGGTCTGTATGGGTGCCGCTATTGTTCTGATGATGTCATGGGGCGGAGATAGGGAGGGCCAGAGGCATCATCAATGATGAGTGCAGTGATTGGCCGTAGGTCTGGCTGGCACAGCAGCCTGTCGGCCGTGTGAGTGTGTGGATACGCTCTCCCTGCTAGCAATTGTACTGCAGGAAGGAGGGGGAATAGGAAGTTCAGGATTCCAATAAGCAAGCTTGTCTGCAGTTGATTTATCAGTGCCTGCACAAGGGAGACCTGTCAGTATAAGTGTGAGGCACATACATCAATTCCCATGGGATAACATGAACCTATAGTAAGGATGACACTGGGGATAAAAGATCCGTATAGAGGCTAAATCAGGGAGAACACCAGGAATAGCCAACTCTACCGGGGTACTGTAATCTACTAGGGTACTGTGCTTATCAGTATAGATATACTAGGAAGGTGGGCATCCCTTCAGGGTATATGAAACCGGATATACAATATCACATACATCAATTCCCATGGGGTAACATGAACCTAAAGTGAGGATGACACGAGATCAATATAGAGGCTTCAACAGGAAACACCCTGAATGTCCAACTCTTCTAGGGTACTGTTAGGATACTTATCAGTCCAGATATATTGGAAAGGTGGGCATCTCATCAGGATATATGGAATTGGGTATACATCATACATCCCTTTGACGTATCCCCTTACAATCACTAAAGTGCTTATCAGTGGTCCAGCGGCGATATTATGGGCCCTGATAAAAGTGACACATCAAGCCCAGCGATGTCCTTAAGAGAAAATTAGGTTAATGGTGGCTGGTCAGCCATCTTATCAGGCATCGCGATGCTCAATTGTGTCACCAATGACACATGTATATGCTCGTCATTCCGTTAACCTAGACAAGTTATTCTGGATAGTACCAGTGGAAGGATGGTAAAATTATGTCAAAAGTCACATATCTGACAAACACGACATTTTAATAACCGAAGGCGAGCCATACATCTCAGTGGTGGACATTCAGGATTCCATATTCAGAGTCCATTTTCGGGGGCTGAGCATAGCTGGATCCTTTAGGTGTATGGGTTTTGTGGATTTCATGCCCCTATTCAGAGAGTCAGACAAGGTGCTTTCATGAGTCCTCTATATCAAAGAGTTAACTCGTTTTCAGGGAAGTCGGGTCCCATGAGGTTGGTGATGGAGAAACAGTCTATATATTCAGTGTTCAAGAGAACCATCCAATCGATAGTTTCTGGTGAAGATGTGTATGTGCAAGGTCCATCATAAGTATCAATCCTGAGTTCCAGGTCTGGGGAGTAGGAGCAAAGTCCATCATAGGTGTTAATCATAAGTTCCAGGTCCGAGGAGCAGATGCATGACACTGTGTTTTCGAAGGTGGTGTTGATAGTGTCGATCGTGGGGCGTCTTGACCAGGATGAGGCATCTTCGTGTCGTGGTAGATCAACTGTAGGTAAATGACAAGATGGGGTTAAAAGTTAAATAGTGGTATATTTGTCAAGAGGTCCCGTACCCCACTTATGCAACTGGATTATTCGCCCAGAAACCCTGTGAAGAGGAGCTCCTCATTAATTCCATTCGGATTCACTGTGTCAAACTCGTAGATCCATCGTGCTTCAATCTGTAAAAGTTTTTTCCGATGGTATTCACACCGTCCGGAACCCTTAACCTTCTGTAACCCCACAATTCCCATGCAATTGCTCCTACCTCCATGTTGGTCGAGGAAGTGGGCAGCGATGGGTTTCAGCGGTTTTCCCTTGGTCTGATCTGTCGCCGCTGTGTTGACATGTGTTGTTGGATCCTCCTCAGTTCCTGTGAAGTTTGGCCAACATACAGTTTAGGGCATGGACAGATGATTGCAGAGATTACATTTTGCGTTTTACAATTAATGTAATCTGTGGGTCTAAAGGTGTTTCCATTTGTGGGTGTGAGAAGTGGTCACTAGTCCATATGATCAGGGGACAAATGTTGCAATCCCCTCAGGGAAAGCAACCCCTTAGTCTAATCCCTTTGTTGAGTCTTTTAGTTGGTCTCCAGTAGTGGCTTCTGATCAAGATGTCACCCAGGTTAGGGGCCTATCTGGCAGTGAGGCGAGGTTCAGCTCCTGTGTATTGAGTCAGTTGAGAGTCATTGGTTAGGATGTCCCAGTGTGAACGTAAAATGTTTCTCACCTTATCCCACTGGTTGCAAAAATCTGCTACAAAGTAGATCCGGTCCTCCTTGTGTCTCATTCTGGTGGATAGCAGTTCTTCTTGTGTGTGTTGGTTCACTCGCTGATAGACTCTGGAGATGACTCTTTTGGGGTATCCCTGTGCCCTAAAGCAATTAAAGAGAAGGTGAGCCTGTCATTTAAAATCCTCATTGCGTGTACAGTTCCTCTGTATCCTGGGAAATTACCCTGTGGGTATACCTGCCCGAGTGTGGTAAGGGTGAGAACTTCTGAAGTCGAGCAGGCTGTTCGTCGCTGTGGGTTTTCGATGGAGGTCTGTAATCAGCGAGTTGCCCTGAGTCCTGGTGTCTGTGTCCCGGAAGGTGGCTGAGTCCTGTGAGATGGAGGGGGTTAGAAAAATGTTCAAGTTATTGGTATTGAGCCATTCGATGAAGGAAACACATTCTGTTTCGGTACCAGACCATATAAAGAAGATATCATCTATGAATCTACTCCAGACTCGCACATGGTCCTTGAAGTAGGTCGATGGATAGACATGGGAGTACTCCCACCATCCCAAGAACAAGTTAGCTACGGCCGGTGCACATCTCTCCCCATGGCAACCCCGATACCTGTCGAAAGTATTGACGATTGAATAGGAAGAAGTTATGCTTCAGTACAAATTCCAGAAGGTCAACAATAAAGGAGTCATGGAGTCGGTTGGAGTCAGTTTGTCCATCAAGAAAGAACATGTTGGCATGAATGCCATGTTCATGTTCAATATTGGTGTAAAGTGACTCCACATCGCAGGTGACTAGGTAGTCGCCTGGGGTATAGGGCACTGATCTACATGCCTTGATGAAGTCTGCTGTGTCCCTTAAAAAGGACGGCAGAGAGTTGACAAAAGATTGGAGAAAGAAGTTTAAGTAAATGCACGACTTCTCATTTAAGCTACCTATACTTGCCACTATTGGTCTTCCCGGGGGTTTGGTAGTGTTCTTATGCACCTTGGGTAGTAGGTAGAAGGTGGGAGTGATGAGGTTTTTAACCATTAGGAACTCCCTCTCCTGTGATGAGATGATACCAGCCATATGTGCCGCTCTCACTAGTCTGTCCAATTTATTAGAGAAGACCAGGGTAGGGTTGGAGGGTAGGGTTGTGTAGTACCTTTGATTATAGAGTTGTCTGTGGGCTTCCTCCAGATACATCTGTGTGGACCACAGGACCACGTTCTCCCCTTTATCGGCATCCTTTATGACAAAAGTGGATTTACTTGATAAACCCCTCAGTGCTTTTGTTTCTGCTAGGGTAAGATTGTTGTGACCCGTGCCTTCTGGTCAAAGTGACATTATATCTTTTTTGACAAGATCAAAGAAGATTTTTATGTTCGGGACCAAGGACAGAGATGGAGTTACCTGTGATTTGTTGTGATGGGGGAATCTGCAGCGTCCCAAAAGGTGGTTGTGTTGTTCCCTTAGTGCTGTAAGGTCCCTCATGACTGTCTGTTCAGTCTGTGGTAGATGTTGCACCAACTCTGGCTTGTGATGGATCATTTTTAGGGTTAGTTTTCTACAAAAAAGATATAAGTCCTTCACCAGGTTAAACTTGTCTAGGTTCTGGGAAGGGGAAAAAGTAAGCCCACATTCCAGTGCCTTCTTACCAATAGATAGATCAGCTGCACACCACATTATTTCTTTAAAGGGAATGCCAAAATGGCTGTGTGAATTTATTGCATTATATAATAAGAAACAAAGAAATATTTATACAGCTACTGAAAGCTGGCCCTGGTCTAAAAGATAAATGTGAAAGCATTAGTTGATGTCATAGCCATGAAATCATAAGCCCAGTAACTGTTTACAGAGTTCTTTCACTAATACTGGGTCCTAATCTCACCCTCAATGTCTGCAACCTGGAAATGTGAATGGGAAAATGCCCTGTGCAGTTAAAATCATGGTCTTAAAGGGAATGTGTCAAGACTATGTTAAAACCCTGCTTTTAAAGGGAGTGTGTAACACCTGTGTGAATGTTCTAACATTAGTCACTGGGCGGGGTGCTGCTCCAAAGATAAATAACTATATATATTACAGTATGGGCGCACACCCCTTTTATTGTGGGTGCAAGCTTCAAAAAATATAAACACTTACCAATAGATAGATCAGCTGCACACCACATTATTTCTTTAAAGGGAATGCCAAAATGGCTGTGTGAATTTATTGCATTATATAATAAGAAACAAAGAAATATTTATACAGCTACTGAAAGCTGGCCCTGGTCTAAAAGATAAATGTGAAAGCATTAGTTGATGTCATAGCCATGAAATCATAAGCCCAGTAACTGTTTACAGAGTTCTTTCACTAATACTGGGTCCTAATCTCACCCTCAATGTCTGCAACCTGGAAATGTGAATGGGAAAATGCCCTGTGCAGTTAAAATCATGGTCTTAAAGGGAATGTGTCAAGACTATGTTAAAACCCTGCTTTTAAAGGGAGTGTGTAACACCTGTGTGAATGTTCTCACATTAGTCACTGGGCGGGGTGCTGCTCCAAAGATAAATAACTACCGTATATACTCGTGTATAAGCCGACCCGTGTATAAGCCGACCCCCCTACTTTTGCCCCCAAAACCTGGGAAAACCTATTGACTCGTGTATAAGCCGAGGGTGGACCCCAGCACAGGTATACAGTCCCCCCCAGTGGTATATAGCAGCCTCCCCAGTGGTAGTATACAGCAGCCACAGAGGTATATACAGCAGCCCCAGTAGTAGTATACAGCAGCCTCCCCAGTGGTAGTATACAGCAGCCTCCCCAGTGGTAGTATACAGCAGTCTCCCCCAGTAGTAGTATACAGCAGTCTCCCCTGTGGTAGTATACAGCAGTCTCCTCCTGTGGTAGTATACAGCAGTCTCCCCCTGTGGTAGTGTACAGCAGCCTCCCCCTGTGGTAGTATACAGCAGCCACAGAGTTATATACAGCAGCCTCTCCCCTGTGGTAGTATACAGCAGCCCCCCTGTGGGTATACAGCAGTGCCTCCCCATGTGGTATATACTGCAGCCCCTCCCCTGTGGTAGTATACAGCAGCCCCCCCCCCTGTGGGTATACAGCAGTGCCCCCCCCTGTGGTAGTATACAGCAGCCCCCCCCCTCTGAGTATACAGCAGCCCCCCCATGGTAGTATACAGCAGCCCCCCCGTAGTATATACAGCAGCCCCCACCTGTGAGAATACAGCAGCCCCCCCGTGGTAGTATACAGCAGCCCCCCGTAGTATATACAGCAGCCCCCCCGTGGTAGTATACAGCAGCCCCCCTGTGGGTATATAGAGCCCCCCCGTTGCTGCCGCACACCTGTAAAAAGAAGATCTTTCATACTTATCCTCCTGCTGTCACCGCGCGCATCCTCCGCTCTTCTTGCTTGCACCCGGGCCCCGTTGTCCATCCATATGACCGCGCACAAATAATGACGTCATTATTTGTGCGCGGTCACGTGGATGGACGCCGGGTGCAAGCAAGAAGAGCGGAGGATGCGCGCGGTGACAGCAGGAGGATAAGTATGAAAGATCTTCTTTTTACAGGTGTGCGGCAGCAACGGGGGGGGCTCTATATACCCACAGGGGGGCTGCTGTATACTACCACGGGGGGGCTGCTGTATATACTACGGGGGGGGCTGCTGTATACTACCACGGGGGGGCTGCTGTATTCTCACAGGGGAGGGCTGCTGTATATACTACGGGGGGGCTGCTGTATACTACCACGGGGGGGCTGCTGTATACTCACAGTGGGGGGGCTGCTGTATACTACCACAGGGGGGCGGGAGAGCACTGACAGTGCTATGTAATATGCATGGCTCCCCCTGCCGCTGATGGACAGGGGGATGCAGTGCATATTGCATTGCACTAATGAGCGGCCCCACGTGACCGGCCGCTCACTATACAGCCTCCCCCTGCCTCCTCCATCCCCCGGACACCGGCCCCACACAGTCAGCCGTCACTGACTCGTGTATAAGCCGAGGGGGGCACTTTTCAGCACAATTTCTGTGCTGAAAAACTCGGCTTATACACGAGTATATACGGTATATATATTACAGTATGGGCGCACACCCCTTTTATTGTGGGTGCAAGCTTCAAAAAATATAAACACTTACCAATAGATAGATCAGCTGCACACCACATTATTTCACACAGGTGTTACACACTCCCTTTAAAAGCAGGGTTTTAACATAGTCTTGACACATTCCCTTTAAGACCATGATTTTAACTGCACAGGGCATTTTCCCATTCACATTTCCAGGTTGCAGACATTGAGGGTGAGATTAGGACCCAGTATTAGTGAAAGAACTC
Source organism: Allobates femoralis (assembly GCA_033576535.1). NCBI lineage: Eukaryota > Metazoa > Chordata > Amphibia > Anura > Aromobatidae > Allobates > Allobates femoralis. Next base: position 147,181,632 of record JARQOC010000009.1, read on the forward strand.
TGTAAACAGTTACTGGGCTTATGATTTCATGGCTATGACATCAACTAATGCTTTCACATTTATCTTTTAGACCAGGGCCAGCTTTCAGTAGCTGTATAAATATTTCTTTGTTTCTTATTATATAATGCAATAAATTCACACAGCCATTTTGGCATTCCCTTTAAAGAAATAATGTGGTGTGCAGCTGATCTATCTATTGGTAAGTGTTTATATTTTTTGAAGCTTGCACCCACAATAAAAGGGGTGTGCGCCCATACTGTAATATATATAGTTATTTATCTTTGGAGCAGCACCCCGCCCAGTGACTAATGTGAGAACATTCACACAGGTGTTACACACTCCCTTTAAAAGCAGGGTTTTAACATAGTCTTGACACATTCCCTTTAAGACCATGATTTTAACTGCACAGGGCATTTTCCCATTCACATTTCCAGGTTGCAGACATTGAGGGTGAGATTAGGACCCAGTATTAGTGAAAGAACTCTGTAAACAGTTACTGGGCTTATGATTTCATGGCTATGACATCAACTAATGCTTTCACATTTATCTTTTAGACCAGGGCCAGCTTTCAGTAGCTGTATAAATATTTCTTTGTTTCTTATTATATAATGCAATAAATTCACACAGCCATTTTGGCATTCCCTTTAAAGAAATAATGTGGTGTGCAGCTGATCTATCTATTGGTAAGTGTTTATATTTTTTGAAGCTTGCACCCACAATAAAAGGGGTGTGCGCCCATACTGTAATATATATATGCATTCCAGTGCCGACAACTGAAGATCCAAGAGGATCTACTCAGAAAGATTAATCACCTGTCGTATGCCTCTCGGATTGTCGATAGTTGGCTGGTAAGTGTTATTGTTGGTCAATGCGGACTCCTCTTCCCCATTCGTGGGTAAGGGGCTCTTGGGGACTTGGGTCTCGTGTTCGTGGCCTGGCACCTCCACTGCCTCCTGAGGGGAGACGTGCCAAGGGTCCCCTCAGATTTCTTATTATTGTGCTTCCACAGACCCCCCCCCTTCTGGTGCTGAATCTGGGTCGCTGCTGCCTGCCCCTAAAAAACTATCCGAGGTGTCTGTATTGGCGTCTTGGTTATCAGATGGGGGGTCTACAGGATTGGGTGCCGAGGTAGGGGCTGGGGGTGGTGCGTTGGGATGAGGTTTTCACGGGTGCCTGCCTCCCCGTGGATTACTATGGTGGCTCCACTTAAACGCTGTACCCTGTGAGAAAGCTGTGTGGTCTCTAATTATCTTTTGTTTTGTTTTTTTCTAAGATCTCTCCTTCATATTTGTCGAGAATATCTTTAAGTCTGCTTTAAGGGCTTCAATAGCTGCAGTATCCCCACTGTCAGTGAGTTTTGTCTCAAGCTCTCTTATCTTATTTTTTGTCAGTTCTAATAACTCACGGTCATGCTCTAAGAGCATTTGGATGATGATAGTGGAGCATTTAAGCAGGCCCTGTTCCCAGACTACCTTAAAATCCAGCGAAGGTTCCCATGCCGGGAATATAGCAACCCTGAGCCCCCTGAACAATATTAGATTTGAGATACTCTTCAAGGCATCTCACATTCCAACAGGTGAGTATGCCAGACTTATGGCAGTTAATCAATTCCTTACTAAGGGACGCTAAAGAGGAGTCAGGTGTGGGAAGGGTAAGGGGGAAGTCCGCAGAGCCAAAAATGTTGGTAGACTGTGCCCTCCAGAGAGCCTCCCTTGTATCCCAGTCCATCCGCCTAAGGGTAAAAAGTGGAAGTAAGATGAGATTTGGAAAGTCAAATCCAAGTATTGATTTGAACCAGGACTGCTTACCTAATAGAAAAGCTTGCTGCTCTCAGAGAGGGGAATCTCCACAGTGTGGGATTCTAGTTATGGGCTGAGAGATGGGTGGTGACATCATCTATGAATCTCTTCCAGACTCGCACATGGTCCTTGAAGTAGGTCAATGGATAGACATGGGAGTCCTCCAACCTTCCCAAGAACAAGTTAGCTACGGCCGGTGCACATCTCGCCCCCATGGATACCCCTGATACCTGTCGAAAGTATTGATGATTGAATAGGAAGAAGTTATGCTTCAGTACAAAGTCCAGAAGGTCAACAATGAAGGAGTCATGGAGTCGGTTGGAGTCAGTTTGTCCGTCAAGAAAGAACATGTTGGCATGAATACAATGTTCATGTGCAATATTGGTGTAAAGTGACTCCACATCGCAGGTGACTAGGTAGTCGCCTGGGGTATAGGGCACTAATCTATGTGTCTTGATGAAGTCTGCTGTGTCCTTTAAAAAGGATGGCAGAGAGTTGACCTCTTGATTATCTACATCTCTGTGATGATCTGTGGTTAATTTACCTGGTTTTAGCACCCAATCTCGTATATACGGTCGCTTATGTGATGTCATTTTTTGTGTATAGTATATACTAAACTAACTGTGCATAATATTATGTATGTTTCCGGACAAACATCCATATAGCTAGATCTATTGTAATTGCCAAAGTCACCAATATATACTCTAAATAGAGGTTTATTGTGCTCTGTGTAATAGTTCTTACTCCTTATGTACCTCCACCCTGAATACCCACCCGGGCTCTGGGTAAATTATATGATGTTTTGTGTGGCAGAGGGAAATTGTTTTTGTTTTTAACACGTATAAAGGTTTTTTCTGTCTTGCACTAAATAAATATTTGTTTTTCACCTGCATATTGGCTGTGCGCACTTCATACAGAAGCTCCTTCTTCTTCCCCTTTGCAGTATACCTGCTTCTGTGTTGCAGCAGCCATTTTCACCTCCAACCAGGCAGTGCGCTCTCTCATCACCCATCTCTCATCAGAAACCACAGGTGGCGTCACAAGACTTTTATTATATTTTTTATTCCCTTTTACTTCTCCCCAAATTTTAGAACTGACCACCTGGGCTACAGGTCCGGGCGGGCCACCAGTGACATCCCTCCAACTTTATGCCCGGGTTCCCAGTTCCCATAGACCTCTGGTTGAATCACACTGTTATAGGGGATCTGCAGGGTTCAAACTTATGGGGGGATCTGCAGATGACGCTCTGTTATGGGGGATCTGTAGTTTACGCTCTTATGGGGGACCTGTGGTGGCGCACTGTTATGGGAGGATCTGCACATGACTCTCTGTTATGGGGGATCTGTAGTTTATGCTCTTATGGAGGATCTGCAGATGATGCACTGTTATGGGAGGATCTGCACATGACGCTCTGTTATGGGGGATCTGTAATGACGCTCTTATGGGGGATCTGTGGTGATGCTCTGTTATGGGGGACCTGTGATGACGCTCTGTTATGGGGGCTCTGTGGTGACGCTCTGTTATGGGGGATCTGCAGATGACTCTCTTTTATGGAGGTTTGGCAGATGACGCACTGTTATGGAGAGATCTATAATGGCGCTCTTAATGGGGATCTGCCGTGCCGCACTGTTATAGGGGATCTGTGGTGCCACACTGTTATGGGAGACCTGTGGTGATGCACTGTTGAAGGGGATCTGCAGGGTAAAAACTTATTGGGGGATCTGCAGATGACGCACTGTTATGGGAGTATCTGCAGATGGCGCTCTGTTATGGAGGATCTGCAGATGACACACTGTTATGGGGGATCTGCAGATAACATACTGTTATGAGGGATCTACAGATGACGCACTGTTATGGGGGTTCTGCAGATGACGTACTATTATGGAGGATCTGCAGATGACGTACTGTTATGGGGGATCTGTGGTGACGCTCTGTTATGGTGGATCTGCAGGTTACAAACTTATGAGAGGATCTGCAGATGACACACTACTATGGGGTATTTGTGAATTACAGTACAGTGTCTGGAGTACCATATATTGTGACTACCACCTCCCTCATCATTAGGAATACACCCATGTACTGTATACATGGGTGTATTTTGAAAGATGATGGAGGTGGTAGTCACAGTTGCAATAAACACTATGGCCACATTACAATCCCTCCCTATTTACACCAAATATGGCTACAACCCCCTTCATTCATCAGAATACACCCATTGATACAGTATATTCTGAAAGATGATGGGGGTTGTGTTTCCCTTCAATATGTTTGCTCACCTCTCCCTAGGATCTCTCGGACTAGTGTAAACAAGAAGTGCTATACTATACACTGTGCAGGGATAGCTATCTGATTGGTGGAGGCAGCTCAGCAATAGTTCACTCCACCAATCAATATCCATGCCTGCAAAGGAGGAGGAGAATGATTCTTCTCTCCCTCCTCTGCTTTAGTAAAGTTTTACTAACTACTCACCAGCATACTTAATGCGAGAAAGACCTGGAAAACTCCCAATTGACTTGGAGATGGGAACTGTAGAACCAGACCGATACTTCAGGAGAAGACTGGAATTATCACCGTCAACAACAGTACAAGAAAGTTCAGGAATGTGTGGAAAAGAACTTAGATTAAAGCAGAAATAAACAAGAACATGACTTCAACAAGAATGCCAAAGCTGAACCCTATACTGTTATGCAATTCAGCTTTGACAACTCTAAAACCTGTGTATTTAGCCGAGATGAAGGTAGAACCACCGCAACAGTATCCAGGGATCCTCTTAAGAAATGTCCTGACCAATTGAAACCACAAGAAGTAACCTATCCATTAACAGCAGTTGAAGAAACAAGAGAGAGAGTAATCCACACTGAACTAGGAGATTTCCCAGAAGACTGGCCTCAGTGTAATGGAGCAGTCATAATACCAGTACTCTCGTTCTATCAACCTGTGGAAGAACAAATACATGTACCAATACCAGAAGAACCAAGAAAAGAAGAAGAAACCGTTCAATTACAAGACGTACAGCCTGTTGTACCGGAACCAGAGATTCCTACAATCGGTGAACCTGCTAGTCCTACAGTAAGACTAAGGCCTTGCAGGTACCCACCTTACCATCTCATAGAGAAGTGAGTACACAACATGAAACACCGAGTCCACGTAGGCCTTGTCGCAGTACCCAAGGACAGGCCCCATCTAGGTATGGAGAATAGGTATAAAGTGGTAGAGTATAAAAGAGTAAACAGTGACTTATGTAAATAGACAGTAAATAGTAGTGTATAGAAGGGTGGAGGAACTGGGCACAGACCCATGCACATTAAGTTGGGAATAGAAAGTGCCTGGTGTAGAGAGAAAGTGAGAATCGGCCTCCTAAGCAGAGACACCCATAGGGAAATTGTGTAAAGTGTAAAGTGTGTTAACCCGTCACGTGTTTAAAGCCATCAGAGACTTTACTGCTGGACTTTACCCTTTTCCCTGCATTTTTCCCGTTTGTTTAACCCTGGACTACAGCCACAGAACTAGTGGTGGCTAAAAACTACTTCTTTACTTTTTACAGCCTGCGGCCGATGGACTAGCGCAGGTAGGACTGCTTTTTCATATTTTTCCCGTTTTTATAAAAGCTTCAGTGTTTTTTGTACATTTTTGAATTTTAAAACTGTATATATTTGTTATTATTATTGTTTATATGTTTATGTACAAAAAGCTTGCTCAGTCCGGGAGTACTGAGGTTAATTAGGGGGGAATGTGGCACCCTGTACAGGTAACCACAAGCTTCCCTAGGACACTGAAGGATTTCCCACAGCGGGTAACCCACTTGCATCCAACACCTTCCACCCCAGGCCTATAGGGGGGGTCCAACTAGTTGCCTTAAGCCAGTTCCCCCTATAAATACAGGTGTTGGGGGCGGAGTCAGACACAGTGTGCAGACGTTAGAAGAGCTGTAAGGTAGCTCAGAGACTAGTGAGCTGAACTGGTACCGAAGCTGTGCTAGGCCCAAACCAGTACACACAAAAGTCAGTGTGAGGATCCGAAGAGTAGGGACCGAAGGCAAAGGCGAGAAATACTTTACCGGGGGCAGAGGAGCCATACCGGCTCACCCCACCAGAACACCGGTCACTGGAGCCCGAGTCTGCAGGGGACAGAGGAAATCGACCCAGCAGAGAAATCAGCATCCCGAGGAGCAAAAAAGAGAAGGCGGCACTCACCGGAATACACAGGATAGTCCTTTATTCCAAGAATTCGTGGAAAAACAGGGTGCAGGGAGGGGGCACGAAGGTCCAACGGACTCCGACGCCGTTTCGCGACGCGTGTCGCTTCTACGGGTCCGAGTATGATACTCGGACCCGTAAAAGCGACACGCGTCGCGAAACGGCGCCGTAGTCCGTTGGCCCTTCGTGCCCCCTCCCTGCACCCTGTTTTTCCACGAGTTCTTGGAATAAAGGACTATCCTGTGTATTCCGGTGAGTGCCGCCTTCTCTTTTTTGCTTTTCAAACGCTGGTGCTTTGGCAGTGCACCGCCGGTTGGGAACATGCCATAACTGGAGGATTATCCGGACCTGACAGAGGTAACGCTTAGTGCCACGTTCATCTCACTTTTCATTGTCAGCATCCCGAGGAGGCTTAGCTTCCCAGACACCTGCAACACCAACAATTGAGAGCCAGGGACCGCGGGGAGAGAGAGACGACGGTGGCCCATGAGAGAGCCCTCAGTGCAGCAACACGGGTATAGAGAGAGAAGTAACAGTCTGGTTAGGTTCCATACCTGCCCGACTCAGAACAGGAAAGCAGAATCAGGAGGCCTACAACCCTACTCGCTGTGGAGATCCCAAGGTGTTTTCCTTCACTCCGGACATGTGTACCTGTAACCAGTCATCAGTAAAGGTGTGAAAAGACTTTAATGTGTGCGTGTCCCTCTTTGTAACCATCCTGCACGACACCTACTACGCTCCCCTACTCGAACCCTGTGCAGCAACGACTGAGCTGCTGTACTCCACCATCGATTCCTACTTCCAATGCCCCGGCGACTCTGCTCCTCCTGTAGGGGGCCACTCCATCTTGCTACCGCCCATCACCCTGGAGGCCCAAGCAGCGCCGGGGCCTTCACGACTGACAACCCCTATCCCTGTAAATACACCCTTTTTATTGTCACCCAAGGGCACAGGCTCGGGCACGAACCACCTGTGACATCCTCCCCAACTGACCGCCCGAGACCTGAGTACCCACTCCCTTGTGGCCCCAGACTGGTACATCACGGCTTTTGGGGAGGTGCAGCGACGTTGTAACAACGTCGTTGCGTGTAACACATAGATACGACCAGCGATAAGTCAGCTGATCATTGATCGCAGGTTTATGAACAGGACTATAAATCAGTTGTTCATTCAACCTGCAACATCGTTGTGTGTGACACCTTTCCATTGATCTCGTTTACTACTTTGCCTATTCAGAACTGAAGCACTCAAGCAACGAAATGACCACAAGTATCGCTCGTTTGTCGCGGAATCGTTGCTGCGTCATTCAATATATCTGTACGTGTGACACCTCACTAGCGATCAATGAACTACGTTCAAGCGATCCATGCCAAGTCGGATCGCGGGGACATCATACTGTGTAACGGGGACTTAAGTCTATTTTCCCAATCTGGGGACTTGCAGGAGTGTTGTAGAGAGATGGAGCTAGGGTCTTCACCCTGAAGTTAAGTGAGCATGCCACCAAACACATTCTGCTTTATCCTATCAGTCTTTACTGGTGGGGGTGTTAGGGTCACATGCAACATATGAAGATCAAGTCTTATGTCTTTCTTGCTTTCCATTTTAAACACTAGTAATTCCTGAGGACTTGTATTAGTGGTGCATAGTGATGGTTCTAGGGTCTTCACCCTGATGTGAGGTGAGTCTGCCACCAAACACATTCCGCTCTGTCCTATCAGGCATATAAGCAATGAAATGAGACAACCTAGGAGAGGAAGGTTTCTAATTCTTTAGGTTTTCTAGCTATCCTGTCAATTCTTGCAGTGTTTTTAAACCCCAAATGAAAAATGGATGCAAAAAATGTATAAAAAATATGTCAAAAATTCATTGCGTTTTTGCTTCCAGAAGATGAAGATCTGGTGCAGAAATTTGTGTAACGAAATACTCAACGTGCGCACATAGACTTAAATTCTAGTAATTGTTTTTTTAAAGCTCTCTTCACCTCTTTATTCCTCAAACAATATATAATGGGATTCACCAATGGAGGCAGCACGCTGTTGATAATAGACGACACTCGGACGACTGTAAAAGATTCTCCAGACTTTGGGCCATTGTAGCTGAAAATACCTGTTACGTAAAACACTGTGATGACAATGAGGTGGGAGGAACATGTGGAGAAAACCTTCTGTCTTCCCTCTGAGGAGTGGATTTTCAATATGGTGGAAATTATGCGAAAATAGGATTTCATCACAACTAAAAATGTAGTTACTCCAAGCACCACCGTGTCTACTCGTATGAATGTCTGATTACTGTATATGTCACTACAAGCAGCTTCCAACATTGGAAGAACATCACAGAGAAAATTGTTGATATGACGGTGGCCACAAAATGTTAGGTTCAAAGTCATAAATGTGTGAAGCATGGAGTTTATGAAACCAAGCAAACAACATCCTGACACTATGTAGGAGCAGAACCTTTTGTTCATAATTAGAATATAGTGTAGTGGATAACATATGGCTATAGATCGGTCATAGGCCATGGCGGCCAGAAGAAGACCTTCAGTACCTCCAACATAGATAAAAAAATAAAGCTGGATAAAGCACATGGTAAAGGATATTCTCCTGTTCCCTGTCAAAGCATTTATCAACATAGCTGGAAGGGTGACCGTAGAGTAACACACATCTAGGATGGACAAGCAACACAAGAAGGAGTACATTGGAGTCTGGAGGTGGCTGTCTATTAGGATAATACTAAATACAGATAAATTAGCTGCAAGAACCATGGTGTAAGCCATAGAGATAAAAAATGAACAGATCATTGGCCCCTTGGAGAATCCCAGTAGAATAAAGTAATCCATAGATGTATTGTTTTCAGGTCCCATTAAAAAGTCTATGGAAACAAGATCACAGTGTTAAGAAACAAGGACGTTCCAGCGGCACACGTCCAGAGTAAAAGGTTTCTTCTTTATTAAGTATAAAGCATAAAATTAGCAGTACATGCCATAGCATTTACTCAGGGGAGAGGGAGCGGCAGGGTGCAAACAGGATGACGGCTGTTTGATATGTATGCGCTTCCTTGGGTCCACCATACCAGTGTTAATCTGTTAAACCATTAAGGTTAACATTCTGGATATCACAATATTATGAAGGTGGGAGGCCAACTCATGTCACTGTCTAAGAAGAGGGACTCAATAGTAGGTAAGAGCACCATGGTTAAAAATATAATGATAATAGTAATAAAGCTTTATTTATATAGCGCCAACATATTCCGCAGCGCTTTACAATGTAGGGTTAGAGTACAGAAAATATACAGTAAGTAATTACAGTAGAGAACAAATACAGTACAATAATTAGATACAAAACAATAGGCATAGAATCAATGTAAAAAAGAAAATACAATAAATAAAGCAAGAAATGAAGGTGACCCTGCTCAAAAGAGCTTACAATCTACAACGGGATAGGGGTTGCACAAGGTACAGGGGCTTATTGCACTGATGGTCCAGGCATCTTGAGGAAATGGGGCATAGAACTAAGCTTACATGGATGGTCATTATACAGTCTGTGTAGACCTTTTTGGTTTGGTGGAGTTTGTAGCTTAGAGATTCCACTACTAGAAGGCTCTAAACATGATTTTACAAAATCTGGTCAACTCCAGTAATGGAGGACCTACAAGTGATCATCTGTCATCTGTTTAGCTGACTGAACATTTCTCCCGGAAAAAAATAGGTTACCATGTAATATAAAGCTGCATTAAAGGGAACCTATTATATTGAGAATGGTATCTGATCTACAGGCAGGATGTTATTGAGCATGAGGAGTTGATCAGATTGATAGACATGTTTTAGGGAAATATTTCAGTAAAACATGCATTTTATTCATTGAAATACCTTGTGTTTGTATGCATGAGCCCAGTGGGCGATCCTATTCAGTGAGGACAGTCTTGCTTGTAGGACTGTGTGCAGACACTGCTGTAAAACTACCCACTTGACTTACATGCATCAAGTAACAGATATTTCAAGTGATAAAATAAGTTATACTGAATCTTTTCTAACAAAACTATATACTGTAATGCTGCTCAGCTTTTCCTTCTCTATACCATGCTGTATAACACATTGGATTGTATGTACAATGTGACAGGTTCCCTTTAAGTTTTCAAAAAGTGATATCCACTCATTACAATCTATCCACTTTCTACAATGGCTAAGCTAAGAGGTATTTGGAAGTGGACACCTTCACTATGGCATCCAAATTGGTTCATATGAATAATGTTTAACTTAATAATATGAACCACTTGGGCAATGACTTATGCAGATTTGGGTATAGATTTAGACGCATCATAGGTTTCAGTAATTATTGTGGTATTACAAAAAAAACTGCAGAAATACTATTAAATAATAAGTAAACACTACTCTCCTATTTTTGCTAGGTTTATACATATACATATTCCAAGAAGATACCATTCATAGGCTTGGTGAATTAGCCAGTAGTGTGAGCACACATTCACAAGATACAGGATTCAGGTCTCTATAATGTATTTAGGGAGAGTGAGATAAAGATACTCTGATTACACAGTTACGGTATTCACAATACATTCTTGGTATCGGAATATCCTCTTCATTGCTGTGCCATAGGCAATCTTTCTTTTAAAACCTTCTCAACCTATTTTACTAACTCATCATTTTGAAATCTTTATTATATACCAGATAACCCCATTAATCACTTATGTGCAAGACTGACTGGTTACTTTGGCCATGGTGGCTTTGTTTTGAAGCGCTGGGTCTTGGGTTCAAATCGCACCAAGGACGACATCTGAAAAGAGCTCATGCTTCTGTGGGCTTCCTCCACACTCCAAAGACAAACCATTGGGGGAATTTTGATTCATGAGCCTCAATAGGGACAGTGATATCATGTCTATAATGGACTGCAGAATATGTTATTGCTATATGTGTACACTCAATCAATAAATTCTACCTCCATATAGTATCTGCAGTAGGGGTCATTTATTTACAACTTTTCCACTTGACATTCTTCAATTAGCAACTTCTTGCTACAGGAGAATTTTGTCAGTCATACGGTAAAAACCATTTCTTGTGTGATAAATTACATTCCTAGACTAAAGTACTAATGACATGGCACTCACAGCATTTCGCAACTCTAAAGGCCCCGTCACCCCAGTCCACATCGCCGCCGATTACATAGGCGATGAAGGGGCGTAGCCTATCGGCAGCAACATTGCCCCTACGTCGCCTAATGTAAAGGGGTGATGTGAAACCAGGCAGCCAATCTGGGGCGATGTGTACACATCGCCCCATGTATCCGGCGAGCTGACAGGCGATGGGAGCCATAGGCTCCCATTGTCCTGCATCGCCGCTGGGGTTTTCAGAACCCCCGGCGGCGATGCCGTCTCTGAGATCGCCAGCCCATCGCCGGAGATGTCTCCCCGTGCAAACGGGGGGCGGCGACACTGGCAGGGCGCCAAAAACGTGCGCACACCCGCCAGTTGCCGCTGACATCTCCGGCGGTGTGGGCAGGTGTAAAGGCCCCGTTAGACATATCCGGCGATGGGCTCAGAGGCGGCATCGCCGCCGGGGTTTCTAAAAAACCTCAGCAGCGAGGCAGGGCAATGGGAGCCTATGTACACATCACCCCAGATCAGCCGCCTAGTTTCACATCACTGATGTGAAACCAGGCGAGCTGTCACAGCCGCCGACATCGCCCCTTTACATTAGGCGACGTAGGGGCAATGTCGCCGCCGATAGGCCACGCCCCTACGTCGCCTATGTAATCGGCGGCGATGTGGACTGGTGTGACGGGGCCTTTACGGGGCATTAATACAGAGTATCGGTGGTAGAAACAAGAATTCCTTTATGTCATGGAATCTTTTAAAAAATATTATATGAATAAAGAATTGTAATTTTAGAAGCTGGAATCATTTTCTCTTTTTGGACTCTTCCAGTCTGGTCACATGGACTTCCCTGCCTCTTCAGCCTATGAGCCGAATCATGAGCTGGATTGACCCTTTCTTATTTGCAGAATAAATGAAAACAATAATATTCTACCTGTTCTAGCCTTTATATCAGCTGTGGATGAAAGGTGGGTACCTGACCTGTTAGCAGTCATTAGGTTGGCAAAGACAGGAATGACCCAAGTAGAGCTGGATATACTGTATATGGATCTTTACTGTTTTTCAAACACAAGCACAATCTTGTCCTTTATGTAAAATATGAGCAGATCAAGTACAGTTTATAATTTCTAATTAAAGAAGTAGGTTATGAATCTGATATAATATCTGAATCCTTAGGAAGTGCCTCATGAGGCTTTGATGAGCATTGTGTTTTATAAGACTCATAGCACTGAGTCACATAGGAATATTAAGGAGCAACCTGGGGATATAAGATTAAGGAGATCTGCAGGGACAATTAACACTTAAGAGAGTTGGGAATTTGTAAATTAATTGCATTTGTTTTATCTGAGATAATTTCACAGACTTATGTTTTAAACAATATTTCATTTGACAAGTCCACATGAAAAATGTGAAAAAGATTTGATAGGTTACCTGGAGGTGTTATGAGTGGTGGAAAGTAGAGATCAGATGTCCTTGTGTCCCCATATACTTCCATACCTTTGTCTTACGGACACTGAGAATATTACAGAAATAACTATATATGCTACACATACAGTGTCTTGAAAAATATTCATGCCCCGTAAACGTTTCCACATTTTTTTATATTACACCCACAATGGTAAGTGTATTTTATTGGGGAGCTCGGAGATACCATATTGATGCGAACTTAGTGCGGACACCCAATCGACATAGCACAGGGCAGCCCAGAACTCCTGGACTCAAGTGATCCGCCAGCCTCAGAGAACCCTGTCACACCGTGCAGGTTTCAGCCACCCGGTCCCCCTGTGGGTCAAAGAGAGGGAGCCAGACACAGGAGTGGTGTCAGTTCTCTGAGGCTGGCGGATCGCTTGACCATAGACCTAATGTTATAGGTTTCCGGAGCAAGGACAGCGGCAGATATTATACGTACATTTCGTACAGTATCTGCGCAACTGTCAGGAGCCGCGGCTTCATTGATAAAATTGTACAAAGCCGACAATAGCTGGCTTACTGTAAATGAGTTATTAACCCCTGACATGCCCACGGGAGTGGGCAGCATGTCTCTAGGGGGGGTGGGCACCCCCTAGAGACATGTTGCCCACAACTAATATTAATATTTAATGTTTTATTAAACAGTTAATACTTTGTTCATCTCTGCGGCAGCAGGGATGAACAAAGTAGACTGTAACCGCATTGCTCAGGATTACACATCCTGAGCAATGCGGTTACCGCATTGCGGGTCACAGAACCGCTCCGAAAACTGCAGCCTGCATGATTTATAGCGCAGGCTGCAGATCCGGAGTCGGTAACCAGATTGCATGTAGTGCAATCCGGTTACCATAATGGGCTCCTATAGGGAGCGGTTACTGATCCGGTTGTGAGCTTTTTGAAAGCTCAAAACCGGATCAGGTTTCAAAAATAGAAACGCAGATGTGACCCTAGCCTATGGGGAAGATATATACATATACAAGTAGAAGACACAGCACCTAAAGAAAATCATTCAGAGAAAAAATTCCCCATCGTCAAAGAAAACAAGGACTAGATGCATTTTATAAAGTGCTTGTAATTTTTCTATATTTTTTCAACCAATTTTAAGGGAATAGATTAGACCTGAATGATTAATCGCCACCAGACATTCTTTGTAATGTTTTTGAGTGTGGTAGAGTGAATTGGCTATGTCTAAATGACTTTGACTAGGGAGCATGATAGGCCGCCCTAAAAAGATGTGTCTGAAACTATGTTAGCTGTGGACAGACATAATTTCTTGTGGTAGAGCATTCCAAAGAATTGATGCAGCACGGGAGAAGTCTTTGAACAGAGATTTTGAGGTTTGGATTAATGCGAAAATTAGTCTAAAGTCGCTTCCAGAGCGAAGAAAATGGGTGGGGTGATAGGCAGAGATGAGGGTAGAGAGGTAGGGAGATGCTGCACTGTAAAGAGCTTTGTGGTTGAAACAAGCAATTTGAATTGGATACTATAGTGTATGGGCAGCCAGTGCAATGACTAGCATAGAGTGAAAGCATCCTAGTAATGGTTAGCCAGATAGGTGACCCTGGCTGCTGCATTAAGGATGGACTTGAGAGGGAAAGCCTAGTGAGGGGGAAGCCAATTAATAGAGAATTACAATAATCAAGGCGGGAATGGATCATAGCCACGGTGAGGATTTTAGTTGTTTCTATGGTGAGAAATAGGTGAATTCTAAAAATGTTCTTCAGGTGCAAGTGGTTAGAGCAGGCGAGAGATTGTATGTAGGGGGTGAAGGAAAGATCAGTGTCAAACATAACATACAGACAGCAAGCTTTCAGCCTAGCCGTTACCGTGGTGCCGCACACTGAGAAGGAGATGTCAGATTTAGGGAGGTTAGTGGAGGGTGGGAGCAGAAGAAGTTCACTTTTGGAAAGGTTATGTTTTAGATAGAGAGCAGACATGATATTGGAAACTTTGGTAAAACAGTCATTGGCGTTCTTTAGTACAGCAGGGGTAAGGGCAGGGGATAAAATGCATAGATGTGTGTCATCAGCATAAAGATGGTACTGAAAGCCAAATTTGCTGATGGTCTATCCAATTGGGGCCATGTAGAGAAAGAAGAGAAGAGGGCCAAGGACCGAACCCTGAGGGCCTCCAATAGTGAGAGGAAGTGGAGCCAGCAAATGACACACTGAAGGAGCCGTCAGGAAGATAGAAAGAGAACTAGGAGAGAGTGATGTCCTTTATGATGATGGAGTACAGCATAGTGAGTAGGAGATGGTTGTCAACAGTGTCTAAAGCTGGAGAGAGATCAAGAAGGGTAAGTAGAGAGTGTTCACCATTATGTTTTACCATTACCATCAGGAGGTCATTAGCCACTTTGATGAGGGCAATTTCTGTAGAGTGTAGGGGGTGGAAGCCAGAATGGAATGGAGCTAGAAGAGAGTGGAGAGGTAACTTGTGAGGCGGGAGTAGACCAGGTGCTCCAAGAGTTTAGAGATGAAGGGGAGATTGGAGACTGGTCTGTAGTTATTTGTGCAGCATGGATCAAGAGAAGTTTTCTTTAATAATGGAATAATGATGGAGTGTTTGAAGGAGAAGGGAAAGATTCCAGAAGACAGGGAGAGATTGAAGATTTTGGATAGGTTAGTAGTGACCACTGGAGAGAGACTGATATAGGTGTGAGGTAATGGGGTCAGTGCTGCATGTAGTAGGATGAGAGGAAGAGAGTGTTAGGTCCCCTGACACCGCTCCCCAGCTCACCTCTCCTGGGTCTGTATTCTCTGCTCCTCTACCGATCGGGCATTCGGCGTCCAAGCGTGCTGTGTCTCGGAGCCATCGCCGGGTCCCCTTCTTGTCTGCTGACCACCGAGCTCACACATCAGCACACTACAATGGTCAGAGTCATGAACCTAATCAGCGGCGCACTAGGCGCGGTCGCACTCCTCCCCTGTGAATGTAGGGGCCGGCATGGCTCAACCTGATACTCTCCTTGACCAATAGCTGTCCACCCTTCTGTATATCAGGTCACTTCCACTGATGCGCTGTGCCTGATTATTAAGTTAGTAAGCTTCTGCTTCCCTGGCTGTTAGTCAGGTGCTCCTTGTGCTCTCCTCCAGTAGACCCATTCCAGCTCTCCTAGCCTCGGGCTCTGATCCGTCGAATCCTCCTTAGCTATACAGTAGTATAGGCTAACCCTACGAGCCGTCCCCCTGGTGCTAGCAGCTGTGGCATTTAGACCCCTTGGCTTGCTCTTGACAATCCCTGTAAAGGGGTTGGTTAAACTAGGACCAGCTCACCCAGGGGAGTTTGGTACCATGGCTCAGTGGTTCCACTCTTGGGTGCCTTCCCCTGGAAGCCTGACAGAGAGGAGCCTGTAGACTTCTTCTGTGACTAGGTCAAATGTGGAGAGTGAGCCAGAGGAGATTTGGGGGAAATGGGAGTATCAGCTCTTGGAGGCCAGAACCCAATTTCCTGATGGATGTGCACTATTTTCTCTGTTACGTAAGAAGCCAGATATCCATAACAGAGAGATAGGGGTCTGTGCCTTAGGACTGAGGAAACAGTGAAAGGTGTCAAAGAGTTTTTTTTAATTGTTGGATAGTGAGGAGATCAGGGTGGTGAAGTAGGTTTGTTTGTCGTGGTGGAGGACAGAGTTGTGATTTCTTAGCATAATTTTATACTGAATAAAGTTTTCCGGTGTGCGGGTTTTCCTCTATAGGTGTTCAGTACTCCTAGAGCATCGCTGGAGGAATCAAGTTTGTGATGTGAGCCAGGGCTATTTTACTCTGTGTTTGGTGGTTTGGAGGGTGAGGGGCGCTACTTGGTCCAGGGAGCCTCTGAGGCGCTTTTCACATCTGTGCGCTGGTGCCTTTTGCATGCATTGCGCTTGCACTGTTAGTGCGTGAAAACGCAATGCCAAAGCATGCAAACGCAATTCAAGCGCAATTGAAACACATGCGTTTGTGCATCCATTATATCCTATGGGCGAACTGCAAATGCAGTGAAACGCAACCCCAAACATAAGTGCAAAGTGGGGTTGCGTTTGAATGCATGCGTTTGCTCAACGTTTTCTGTACGCTATAGCAAACTCATGGGTTCAAACGCAACCCAACTTTACACTTGCGTTTGGGGTTGCGTTTCACTGCGTTTGCAACCGTTAGCCCATAGGATATAATGGGTGCACAAAATCAGGCGTTTCAATTGCGTTTGCATGCTTTTGCATTGCGTTTGTATGCTCTAACGCAATGCAAGCGCAATGCACGCAAAAGGCACCAGCGCACACTTGTGGACTTAGCCTGAGAGTTTCATTGTAGTGATATCCACTGCACCCTAGAATCCTATGTACTCCTCTCCCTCTGTGTTAACGGGTACGTCTGAACTGCGAACCCAGAATATCCACTGCACCCTAGAATCCTATGTACTCCTCTCCCTCTGTGTTAACGGGTACGCTGCTGTTATTTCCCTGATTACAATTCCATGCATCGTACTTCTAATTTAGGTTTTGCATATTGATAAATCTTTTGCTTTTTACACCTATAATTCTCCTTCCTTTTGAATGTCTTTTTGTGCAGCTTTGATGCTAGTCAAATGTTCTCTTAACTGCATTGTGTTAATTACTCCGTGCTGTGAGCTGTCCTTCTGCTCCCTCCTCCCTTTTCTCACCTGGACTCATTTTTTGGTCATTTGAATGGTATAAGTTGAATGGAGCAGGTCAGACATGACCTTGGTCAGGTATGACATTATTAAAGTGTGACATTTTAAGTGTCACATAAGAAATATCCCAGAAATAACACAGAAGTAACCAGAAGGTACTGTCTTGGTTACTTTACTTTTCAATTTAATTTTTTTTTCTTTATTATTGTTTTTTTTTTCCTTTCCCATGTCCTTTACTTCAATGTCTGTTTTCAATGTCTTCAATACTTAAAATAACAGTGGTATGTGCAACTGCACAGTCCTCCACTCTTCTCTGCTGTCCATGTGGTGCGACTTGAAGACAATGACATAGAGGGACACTCAAACACTGTGTATAACTCCATTCACTACTAATCTTTACCATGTCTTGTATTTCACTGTTTGTTTTCTTATGTGCTCTCGCCACCAATTTTTATCACCCCATCCCCCCTCCATCACCACTCATTCACATCAGCCCCTCTCTCCTGCCCTACTCTATGTACAGCTCCCATGCTATCTTCAGTTTACTGAAGACTCTCAGCCCATCATATTCCAAAGTTTGTCATAACAAATCATGTCCTAATTCCAAAAACTATCTGCTCTTTCTCTTTTTACTGCTGCTCCTCTCAGGTGATATCTCTCCCAAACCTGGTCCACCCTCTGCTAACTTCAACCCCTCTCCCACCTCACACAGAAACCTCACTAACCTTATTAATATCACCTGCACACCTTCATCTCCCTCTTTTAATTGCGCTCTCTGGAATCCACGGTCTGTATGCAACAAACTTCCCTTCATTCATAACTACTTTCTCACTAACTCTCTCAACCTCCTGGCTCTCACTGAAACCTGGATCCAGGATTCAGACACTGCTTCCCCTGCTGCTATCTCTTACGGCGGCTTACACTTCTCTCACTCCCCTAGACCTGGGAACAGACGTGGCGGTGGAGTTGGCCTCCTCCTGTTCCCACAATGTACTTTCCAGGTCATTCCTCCAGCCCCATCACTCTCATTCCCTTCTTTTGAGGTCCATACCATTAGGCTATTCCATCCCCTCCCCCTCAAAGTAGCGGTGGTATACCGCCCCCCAGGGTCACCCACCTAGTTCCTCGACCATTTCTCCACTTGGCTCCCGCATTTCATGTCCTCAGATTTACCAACCCTTATTCTGGGAGACTTTAACATTCCCATAAACAGCCCCATCTCCCCATCTGCATCCCAGCTCCTATCTCTAACTACCTCTCTTGGCCTATCACAGCTCTCAACCTCTAAGACACACGAAAACGGTAACACCCTTGACCTTGTCTTTACCCGGCTCTGCTCATCCTCCCCCTTGGATAACTCAACTCTACTCTCTGACCACAACATTCTTTCCTTCTCACTCACTAACCCTCGGCCAACACAGCCCAATCCTACCTATCACACATCCAGAAATCTACAGGCCATTAACCCTCAAGCACTCACAGACTTCCTCATCTCATCTCTGTCCCCAATCTCTTCAATCTCCTGTCCAGATCAGGCAGT
The DNA here is from genome assembly GCA_033576535.1 of Allobates femoralis. Taxonomy (NCBI): domain Eukaryota; kingdom Metazoa; phylum Chordata; class Amphibia; order Anura; family Aromobatidae; genus Allobates; species Allobates femoralis. Next base: position 147,200,372 of record JARQOC010000009.1, read on the forward strand.
AAATCACTACAATGACTCTCTCAGAAACTCCCTGGACCAAGTAGCGCCCCTCACCCGCAGAACCTCCAAACAGAGAACAAAACAGCCCTGGCTCACACCACAAACTCGATTCCTCCAGCGATGCTCCAGGAGTGCTGAACGTCTATGGAGGAAAACTCGCTCACCAGGAGACTTTATCCACTATAAATTCATGCTAAAAACCTACAACTCTGCCCTTCACCTTGCCAAACAGACCTACTTCACCATCCTGGTCTCCTCACTATCCAGCAATCAAAAAAAACTCTTTGACACCTTTCACTCTCTCCTCAGTCCTAAAGTGCAGGCCCCCATCACTGACTTCTGTGCTGATGACCTGGCTTCCTACTTCATGGAGAAAATAGACAACATCCGCCAGGAAATCAGCTCTCAGCCTCCAAGCGCTGCCACCCCCATTCTTCCCCACATCTCCTCCGGTTCACTCTCCACATTTGACCCAGTCACAGAAGAAGAAGTCTCCAGGCTCCTTTCTTCCTCTCGTCCCACCACATGCACTACTGACCCCATTCCCTCACACCTGCTCCAGTCTCTCTCTCCAGTCGTCACCACTCACCTAACCAAAATCTTCAATCTCTCCCTCTCTTCTGGCATTTTCCCCTCCTCCTTCAAACACTCGATCATTACTCCATTATTAAAGAAAACCACTCTCGATCCAACCTGCACAAATAACTACAGACCAGTCTCCAATCTCCCCTTCATCTCTAAACTCTTGGAGCGCCTGGTCTATTCCCGCCTCACCCGTTACCTCTCCGCTCACTCTCTTCTAGATCCATTACAGTCTGGTTTCCGCCCCCTTCACTCTACAGAAACTGCCCTCATTAAAGTGACCAATGACCTTCTGATGGCAAAACGTAATGGCGACCACTCTCTGCTTATTCTCCTTGATCTTTCTGCAGCTTTTGACACTGTCGACCATCAGCTCCTACTCTTTATGCTGCACTCCATTGGCATAAAGGACACTGCTCTCTCCTGGCTCTCCTCCTATCTTTCTGACCGCTCTTTCAGTGTATCTTTTGCTGGCTCCACTTCTTCCCCTCTTCCCCTCACTATTGGGGTCCCTCAGGGTTCAGTCCTTGGCCCTCTCCTCTTCTCTCTCTACACGGCCCCGATTGGACAGACCATCAGCAGATTTGGCTTCCAGTACCATCTTTATGCTGATGACACACAACTATACACTTCAGCCCCTGACCTTACCCCTGCGTTATTAAAGAACACCAATGACTGTCTAGCTGCAGTTTCCAATATCATGTCCACTCTCTATTTGAAACTAAACCTTTCCAAAACTGAACTTCTTCTGCTCCCCCCATCCACTAACCTCCCTAAATTGGACATCTCTCTCTCAGTATGCGGCACCACGATAACGCCTAGACAGCAGGCTCGCTGTCTGGGTGTTATGTTTGACACCGATCTCTCCTTCTCCTCCCACACGCAATCTCTCGTCCGCTCCTGTCGCTTACACCTGAAGAATATCTCTTGAGTCCGCCCCTTTCTCACCCTGGAAACAACAAAAACCCTCACCGTGGCCCTAATCCATTCCCGCCTTGACTATTGCAACTCTCTATTAAGCGGCCTCCCCCTCACCAGACTTTCTCCTCTCCAGTCCATCCTTAATGCAGCAGCCAGGATCACCCATTTGGCCAATCGTTACTCAGATGCCTCTGCTCTGTGCCAGTCATTGCACTGGCTGCCTGTATACTACAGGATCAAATTCAAATTGCTTTTTCTCACCCACAAACTCTTCACAGAGCAGAACCCCCCTACCTCTCCTCCCTCATCTCTGTCTATCACCCCACCCGCTCTCTACGTTCCTCAAATGACCTTCGACTAACATCTGCACTAATCTGATCCTCCCACTCCCGGCTCCAAGACTTTTCCAGAGCTGCACCAAACCTCTGGAATACTTTACCCAAAGAAATCAGGACTATCGACAACTTGCATGGCTTCAGACGATCCCTAAAAACGCATCTTTTTAAGGCGGCCTATCATACTCCCTAATAGAAGTCCATTGTACTGTAGACAGTGAATGGGCTATCCCTCTGGACATTACTCTTCTACAAACTCCACCAAACCATAAAGGTCTACACAGACTGTCTGATGACCATTCATGTAAGCTTAGCCCTATGCCCCATTTCCTCAAGATGCCTGGACCATCAGTGCAATAAGCCCCTGTACCTTGTGCAACCCCTATCCCGTTGTAGATTGTAAGCTCTTTTGAGCAGGGTCACCTTCATTTCTTGCTTTATTTATTGTATTTTTTTTCACATTGATTCTATGCCTACTGTTTTGTATCCAATTATTGTACTTTATTTGTTCTCTACTGTAATTACTTACTGTATATTTTCTTTACTCTAACCCTACATTGTAAAGCGCTGCGGAATATGTTGGCGCTATATAAATAAAGCTTTATTATTATTATATTATTATTATTATTCAAAGCTAGATCTGGGCAGGAGAAGGAGGAGATTGGGGAAAGTGATGAGTGCAGAGAGTCTGCGAGTGTATGAGGGTCAATGGCCTGATGATTTCTGAATGTGTATCAGGTAGGAGTGTGCTGGGGTATGAGAGGATTTGTGAGCGTGAAGGAGAGAATGTTGTGGTCAAAGAGAGGAAGAGGTGAGTTATCCAAGTTCAGTCCTGCCTGCACCCCATACCTGCGTCCCAGAACTTTCATTAAGGCATAGCCGAAACGTGTCAGTTTTTATTAGTTTTTTTGGATGTCATTTGCCTGACTGTATTTTATACATTGGAAATATTAAAGAGCAGTTTTATTATGTCTTGATTATTGGCTTCCTTGATCGCTGGATATCTTTTCATCATTGCATTTGCTACATTGCTGATTTAATGAGCCGATGAACAAGGGTGAAATGGTGAGCGGATGAATTGTTCACCCTTTTTATTAAGACCTATAGGTCATCTGCTGCAGTACCGGGTACTGCCCTGGAGTGATGCCTGCTGTCTGCTGGCAGCTAAGTCCGTCCTCACCATTAATGTCTGTGGTATTAACCTGGTGAGCATTTGGTCATACCATTCCAGGGTAAGCGCGGTCCGTGGTGCAGTGGGTTCACACTTGCTAGCTTAACAATGAAGTACCGCCCGCTTCCCAAAAGACCACTACCTACATTATCCTGTTTTATCTACACCACCAGCAGTAAAACAGAGTTATTATGAAACCATCCTTTACTAAAGATAATGATCTGTCCTAGTTTATAAAGCAAAGTTAACAAATGAGCTGCAACTCATAAAATAAAATTCATTGTATAAGAAAAAAAGATCTAAAAAAATACTAGTAAGGTGGTATCCTTGTAGAATTGCAAAATGTTTCGCCTGAGGAATTCCAAGTTTTGCTTTCCATTTATTGTTGCAAATTGCTTTTTTTTATTGTTTTTACTATTTTTGTTATTTTCTGTTTCAAGGCTCTCTTCACATCATTATTTCTCAGGCAATATATGATGGGATTCACTAATGGAGGAAGGACACTATATACAATAGATGAGGCTTGGACAAGATAAAATGAATCTGCAGACTTAGGACCATTGTAGCTAAAAACACCCGTTATGTAGAAAACTGTGACGACAATGAGGTGGGAGGAACACGTGGAAAAGACCTTTTGTCTCCCCTTGGAAGACTTAATTGTCAATATGGTGGAAATGATGTGGATGTAGGAGTTCATCACAACTAGAAATGTTGAGGCCCCTAGCAAGGCGGTGTCTACATGCAGAAGCATTCGAATGGTTTTGGTATCACTACAAGCAGCTTCCAACATTGGAAGGACATCACAGAAAAAATTATTAATGTACCGTTTATCACAAAACCTCAGTCTCAAAGTCATCAAGGTGTGAGACATGGAGTTCAAGCACCCGATGAGGCAACATCCAACCACAACATAAAGGCAAAACAGCCTATTCATAATAATGGAGTAACGTAAAGGGTTACATATGGCCACATATCGGTCATAGGCCATGGCAGTGAGAAGAAGACTCTCTGTTCCTCCAACAAAAACAAAGAAATAGAGCTGTAGAAAACATTCATAAAATGATATTCCTCTATTACCTGTCATGGCATTCACCAACATAGCGGGGACGGTAACCATAGCATAACAGACATCTAAGATGGATAGACAGCTCAAGAAAAAATACATGGGGGTTTGGAGTTGGCTGGATACTCTGATAATACTAAACACACAGAGATTTCCTAGAAGAACCATGATGTAGGTCAGGCCAAGTAAAAGTGAACAGGTAACCTGGCACCTGGAAAATCCAAGTAGGATGAAATCATCCACGGAAGTCTTGTTTACGGACATAATACAAATCTAAGGAAACAACATAAAGACAACATAATATTAGAGTCATAACTTAAAACTCATGAAGCCAATGCAAAAGTTCACTCTGTAACTTTGCTTGGTGTGCTACTTTATAGCTAAGTTGCTTCCACTTTTTAAGAATACCTCTGACAGTATATACTAAAGGGAATCTGTCACCAATTGTTTACTATGTAATATAAGGGCACTATAATATAGGAGCAGATACCCTGATTTCAGGCTTAAGCCCCCATCACACTAAGCGAGATCGCTGCTAAGTCACAAGTTTGGTGACGCAACAGCGACCTCGCCAGCTATCTTGCTATGTTAGCAGCGACCAGGCCCCTGCTGTGAGACCGCTGGTCATGTCAGAGTCGCCTGGACCACTTTTTGATCGTTGGTCTCCCGCTGGGCAGCATGCATCGGTGTGTTTGACAGGGACAACGACCAACGACCTCAATACTACAGGTCTGATAAACAGGGTCCCAACGACCTCCGTATTATCGCAGATCGTTGCTGCGTCGCTGGTGAGATCTGACTGTTTGACATCTCACCAGCGATCCCGGCAGGTTGGATCGCTGTCGGGATCGCTGGTGCGTCGCCAAGTGTGACAGTACCCTTATGTTACTTACTGGGCTCTGTTTTCCTGTCTCAATATAATCAGAGTTTTATCAGAAGATTATTATCTCTCCAGGACAACTCGTCTCAAGCCTCTAATAGTCCAACCACGTCTCAAGAACTCATTAGCAGCCTTCTGTGACTGCACTATGTACACAGAAGGCAGGCGGCATGGCAAGAAGCTGGATATTGTACACCTTGGTCAATGGAACTTAATGACAAACCTGAAATTAATTTTCTTAGACATTTGTCCAAATGCTTTTGTCCACATAGTGTATGTTTTAAGAAGATGTGGCTTTAAATTCCATCTTTCTTGCCTGCAGATTCTCCATATATACAGTATGTTCTGAAACCCAAGTTTATTCTGGTAAATAGAGGCGGGAGCAGGCGGATGGAGTTGCTGGATCTCAGTGTCTGTGTGCTGGCAGCAGAGAAGGTGGAGGCAGCTGTTGCTCCTCTAGTGTTTTAGTATAGTAGCCTAGGAAAGGGGGTAGAGGAGCAGCAGAGGGAGATATCCAATAGGCTCAGAGCACATGTGACGGAAGGTTTTAATTGGTATTTTCAAATCTGTTGAGAAAAATATTGTGTTTAAATAGTAAAACTGCAGCATATAATATGTAAGATAAATACAACCAAATTTTTACATTGTTTTGCTCCAAATAATTCTACATTCTGCATGACTGCAAGATTATGTGAAACCTAAATTATCTAATAATACGGATCGGCCTCTAAAAGAAACTTTATCAAACCAGAATGAATAATTTAACCTTTAGTAATATTTACCTTAAAAAGGATCTTTCAAAAAATGTTCATGTTGAACGGGACAAACCATGCAATAAATGCTGCAGAGCACAATAAAATATTTTATTATTTTTTTTAATTTCACCTCTCTGTTGTAGAATTATAAGCAATCAAATTATTTGGCACTGAAACAGCTAATTGTGTTGGTAGTCCAAGTGGGCATTACCAGAGAGACTTCACTGGGGGTGTGTACTTCTTCCTCTCTCTGACACTGGCCAATCATAAGCAGGGAAACACACACTGGGGAACGAAGAACATGCCCCCACAATGACTTAAGGCCCCATTACACGCTACGATATTGTTAACAATATCGTTGCCACGTCACAGGTTTTGTGATATTTCAGCGACGTCGAAACAACATCGTTGCGTGTAACACGTATCAACGACCAACGATAAGTTCGTTGATCGTGGAAGAATGGCCAGGACCATTTTTTTATTGTTGGTCTCCCACTGGGCAGCCAGCATCAGCGTGTGTGACATCAGGAGACCAACAATCAACGACCTCCCAGCGCCACACAGCACACACTGGGAGCTGGTATCAAGGGTAAACAGCAGGTAAATAAGTGCAGCGCTCTGCTTAGTTAACCGATGTGTACCTTGGTTACCACGGTTCTCGCTGGATGCTGATCGCTGGTGAGTCTGCCTGTGTGACAGCTCACCAGCGATCAGATAGCGATGTCCCAGCGACCCCCATCTTTGGTGGGATTGCTGGGACATCGTAGCGTGTAACGGAGCCTTTAGAACAGGCTCATGTGAGGCATGTATTGACAATCAATCTGCTCTCCTCTCCTCAATGATGATATGTGCTGGAGTACAGCACACCTGAGTGGAGTTAATTGAAGGGAGTATTTCACTAGGTGTTTGCTTCCCTGTCTGTGAGTAGCATAATGTAGAGACAGAGAACCTTGTGCCCGTGATGTGTCACTTACTGGGGTACTTATTTCAAAACTTTTGTGAAAGATCCTCTTTATTAATATGACTGTCAGGGGACAGCCAGGGGGATCCCGCAGATATTCCACCGCTGTCACCAAATTTTCAGAATACAGCCAAAGGGATCCTGCTGTCATCAATTTTTCAGGGGAAAGCCAGGGGGATCAAACAGACATGCCACCACTGTCACCAATTTGTCAGGAGACACTCAGGAGAATCCAACAGATATTCCGCTACTGCCACTAATTTGTCACAAACAGCACTCCACTGCTTCCAATCATAAGAAAAACATGCAATTAAATGGCGATTGATGGATAAGGCGTTGGATGCTTTTACTACTAGGCCAAGTATTGGATGCTTTCACAGTGAGCATATAGTATATACCTACCCAATTTAACACATGAAATATAACATATTTTTCAGACAGCCGAACACAAGAAAAATATTTTTCATATTTTTTAAAACATCCCTAGTGTTGTAAAGCGGATGTGTCATAGCACTAATTTAAAGTAATTGGGTAGAAAACGAAATAATAAATCTATCACTATAGGTACTTTTACACGCCGCTACAAAAGGTTAGGAACAACCGGGTGCTTCACGTGCACGAGCACGCACCAATGGTTGCAAACGGTACCCGATCCCGCCTTTCAAAGCCGCTACAAGGTGCTCTACAGAAGGTTTAATCTACCTCTGGATGCACCGCCGGGTGCTCAAGTTACCTTCTGTAGAGCACCTTACCTCATTTACATGCCGTGACAGAAGGTAATATGGGAGGACCTGGTGCAGCAGGGACAACACATAGGCGTGCCAGAGTTGTGGATTACGAGACGTTCGTACACTGATAGGACAAAGCAATAGCAACATGATTGGCCAGCCAGCGCAGGAGGCTGACTAATACATGACGCTCGCGCAATTGTGTAGTGTGACTGGTCATCTCCTTAAATATGCTGCCCTATGCAGCGACAACCAATCACAACGCAGGAGCTTCCACCAATGATCGCTGAAGGGGGGGTTGTCTCGGAGGCTGTGTCACGCCCCAGGGAGTTATCTAGGTGGCGAAAAAACCTTACCCTACCCTATTTAGACGCCGTTACCATCGGGTTGAAATCAACCTGTTTTAGAGCACTGCTCTGAAACAGGTGCCGAAAGTGACGGGTGGCAACAAGCTACTTTACACGCCGCTACCTCGGGTTGATTTGACGGAGCAAGATACATTTGTCTCCGTAACCCGGTTGTTTTCTACCTTCTGTAGCGGCGTGTAAAGGTACCATAATGTTTCTCAACAGAGGGTGTATTATACACACAGCTCTGCTACATATACATTTCCAATTAGTGTACATACACAGCTCTGGTGCATGCGCATTTTCACTTACATACACAGCTCTCCTAGATGCACATGTGCAGAAAAGGGCCCATTACACACAACAATATCGTGAACGATATCATTGCAATGTCACGTTTTGGTGACGTTGCAGCGATGTCGAAACGACATCGTTGTGTGACACGTATCAACGATCAATGATAAGTCGTTGATTATAGATTTATGGCCAGGACCATAAATCTATCGTTGGTCACCTGCTAGATGGCTAACATCGGCGCGTGTGACAGCGGGAGACCAATGATGAACGAGCTCCCAGCGCCGCACAGCCTATGCTGGGAGCTGGTAACCAGGGTAAACATCGAGTAACTAAGCGACTTGCTCAGCTTAGTTACCCGATGTGTACCATGGTTACCAGCGTTCTCGCTGGTCCTGATCGCTGGTGACTCTGCTGAGGTGACCTTTGGGTTTTCATTGGCTGTAAGCCATAATCATCAACATTAACATAAATAAACACTTGAAATAGATCACTCTGCTTGTAATGACTCTACATAATATATGCATTTCACCTTATGTATTAAATTACTGAAAAAATTTACTTTTATTCTAATTCATTGAGATGCACCTGTATGTGCACTAAAGGAATTCACACCGTCACAAAATTTTGCACACACACCCCATTCAATTTAGGGAATGTCTATAACTATATTTTGAGGGGAAATTTAAAGTCATTCGCCAAAAAAGGCTTATACTGTTTGTGTGGGCTAATGGATACTGCATTATAATGCACTATACACCCATATATGCTAATATCTCCCATATACTGTAATGGGACTACTAGACAACATTCCATGGAAGGAGAGGAGCTAGAGGCAGAACCAGACAACATACTGTGGAGGGGGAGGACCTAGAGGCAGAAACAGACAAAATTCTATGGAGGGGGAGGAGCTAGAGGCAAAACCAATCAACATTCTATCGAGGGGAGGAGCTACAGGCAGAATCAGACAACACTCCATGGAAGGAGAGGAGCTAGAGGCAGAACCAGACAATATTCTGTGGAGGGGAGGAGTTAGAGACAGAACCAGACAACATTCTATGGAGGGAGTGGAGCTAGAAGCAGAACCAGACAACATTTTATGGAGGGGAAGAGCTAGAAGCAGAACCAGACAATATTCTATTGAGGGAGAGGAGCTAGAAGCAGAACCAGACAATATTCTATGGAGGGAGAAGAGCTAGAAGCAGAACCAGACAACATTCTATGGAGGAGGAAGAGCTAGAAGCAGAACCAGACAATATTCTTGGTATTTGCATTTCCTGAGAGCATACTTAGACTACAGTTACACTCTGCAAATTTTTTGCACTTTTTTCTTCAGTTGTGCTTTTTTACGCACGTATGCGTCAAAAAGCGTAACTGCATACACATAGTGCACTTTTCTGCGCTTTTTCTCACCGCTTTTCCCAAGCCAATATTATCATGTGGGCTATGGTAAAAGTGCAGAGGCAACTGCGTAAAGAATTGACATGTTTATTCTTTTTACACACGCGCTTTTCCAGTGAAAGGGAGTGCGTAAAAAAGCGCACAAAAGCGCAATATGTGAAAGCAATTAAGCGCTGGACTGCGTTTCCATAATTGCGTTTCACTGCATTTAAGCGCACTCAAAAAAGCACCATGTAAACGAAGTAAAAAGCAGGACTACGCAGGGAAACTCTGCAAATATCCAGAGTGTGAACGTAGCCTAAGTGCATTTGTGTTGCAAATCTGTAGTGTTGAATATATGATGTGAAATGTCTCTACTACTTTACGTTTTGATTTATAATAATACATTTTCTGTCCATTTACTTTGTGACATTTAAGTGCAAAATAATCATTCTATTTTGTTATAACTAAGGCTGCATTCACACAGCGTTTTTGTGCTGTCTGAGGGGATCCGACTTTTTGTAGGACCCCTCGGGCAGCAACGGATCCAAAATGATGCCTGCAATCGGATGTCAAATAGGCATCCAATTCCGATATTTTGCAGGATCAGTTTGGATCCTCTCCTGGCTCCTCTTGTCACCTAGCTTTTCCTCCTGTCATTCGTCCCCCTCCTCTCTGCCTCTTTCTCCCCTCCTCTCTCTGCTCCCTATTTCTCCCCTCTTTTCTCCTTTTTCTCCCCCTCTTTTCCTCTCTTTCTCCCCTCTTTCTCCCCCTCTTCCTTCCCCTCTTTCTCCCTCTTTTTCCCTCTTTTCCAGACCTTAAAAAATAAAAAAATCTTTATTCTCACCTCTCCACGAGTCCCCCGGCACTTCCAGCTTCTCTTCTTATAGGACCTGGCGTGATGTCACAGTCACATGACCAGTTATCGCGGTAATCGGTCATGTGACTGTGACATCACGCCAGGTCCTATAAGCATCGAGCGCTGGAGGCATCGCTGGATCGCGGGACAGGTGAGAATAAAGTTTTTTTATTTTCAACCCTTTGTTTTGACTAAATGTCACTTCTGCAATGTATGAATATACATTGCAGAAGTGAAGTTAGATGGCACAGAACGATTTTAGTGTACTGAGCATGCTCAGTACACTAAAATCGGGTCCGAGGAACGATCAGCTGTTTCCTCGGACCCGCGCGTCATAGGCCCCATGTTATTTGGCGTGGATCAGGTCGGATCCAATTCGATCCAATTTGATCCACTGTGCCCAAAATCACAGCAGTCTGCGATTTTGGGCACAGCAAAAAATCGGACAAAATCGGATCCGACAAAAATCGGATGCCACTAAGGGCAAATCCGATCCGATCCGTGCCTATAGGATAACATGGGGCCAAAATTGGATCCGTGGCTGTCCGATTTTCAACGGACAGTGTCGGATTGCAGAAAAACGCTGTATGAAAGCACCCTAAGAACAGTTAGTTACTATGCCTGGGTAATGTCAGGCTCTACAGCTAGTTATTTATTTTTGCGAAATGCCAGAATGATGAGAGAGAATGTTTTAAGGCATTATTATTACTTTCTGCAAAGTCACAAGTTAACATACACTAAGATTACTATGCCGTTAAACAATTTGGGGCAATCCATATGATGATGTCATGTGTTTGGAAGCTTCTGATAGGTTTATTGGCAACATCTGAGTTAATTAGAGACACACTTGTGGATGTATTTTAATTCACAACTGAAACACAGTACTTCTTTGTGTAGCATCAACAATTATATGCAAGTACAAACAAATTGGGAATGTCCAGCCATCATACCGCTAAGGAAGGAGATTGGTTCTGTGTCCTGGAGATGAACGTGCTTTGGTCTGATATGTGCATATCAACCCAAGAATAAAAGCAAAAGACCCTGTGAAAATGATGGCAGAAGCTGGTAAGATTGTGTCATTATCCACAGTGAAACAAGTACTGAATTAACATGGGCTGAAAGGCCACTCTGCCAGGAAGAAGCCATTTCTCCAAAAGAAACATAAGACAGTCAGATTAATTTTTGCAAATGCAGAAAGGAACAAAGACCTAAATTTGTAGAGATATCTCCTATGGTCTGGCGAAACTAAAATTGAACTGTTTGGCAAAATGACTATTGTTATGTTTGGTGGAAAAAGGGAGAAGCTTGGAAGCCTAAGATCACCATCCCAACAGTGAAACACAAGGGTGGCAGCATCATGTTGTGTGATTGTTTTGCTGCAGAAGGGACTGGTGCACTTCACAAAATAGATGGCATCATGAGGAAAGAAAATGATGTGGCAATAATGAAGCAACATCTCAAGACATCAACCATAAAGTTAAAGCTTGGGCGGAAATGGGTCTTCCAAATGAGAAATGACCTGAAGCATAGTGCCAAACTAGTTACAAAGTGATTTAAAGGGAACCTGTCAGGTCCTTCATGCCCCCCATCTATCACTGTCTGTACCTACAGCTTCATTGTACTATTCTAATCATCCCCGTTTGAACCCTGTTAAACAAAAGCATTTATACACTTACATTTTCTGAGGCAGTGATTACACCTTGGAGAATGTAGTCACTCTGGCATGCTAATAGTTAACATTTCAACCGAATTTTATAAATGCTGCATGGCTTGTGTGATGTCACGATCATGTGACTATAATAGGTGAAACTAAGTCCCCATAGTACATAATGAGTATGCTTGCGTAGCTCCACCCACTATAGTCACATGATAGTTACATCATACAGGTCCTCTATACAGAGAAGTTAATAGAGTTAACTATTAACCTGCCAGAGTGACTACATTCTCTAAGATGTAGTCACTGCCTCAGAAAATGTAAGTGTATAAGGCTACATTAGGGAAGAAAGTGTAGTAGTCAATCCAGCGACAGTGGGCAATAGAAATGTAAAACGTCCATTTTATTCTTTACATATTAAAATACAGTGCAGCATGTTGCAGCCACAGGGTTAGGCTTAGGAGTAACAATCCTACGTGTTTCAGATATAGTCATGGTATTGGGTCTATCGGTGAAAAAGTGCAGGAATGAATTGATTTTTTCTTCAACCTTTGGTAAAGGAATTACCGGGATTTATATGAGACACTAAAATCTTGGTCTCACGTTTGCAAGAAATGAAATGGGAAAAATGTTTTTCCTGGTTAACATGTGATATTGTTAATTTATACCCCTATATACCACATCATTTTGCTTTAGATTGTCTAGAACTCTTTATGAAAAAACACAGTACCTATCCAGACAAAATTCAATTGTTTATTGTACAAGCCACTAATGATTTGCGCAAACAGAATTATTTTGCTTTTGATAATAATTTTTTCATGCAAAAATGTGGTGTTTGCATGGGTGATGATTTTCCCTTTCTTCAGCAAATGTTGTGGTAGCCAGTTTTGAAGAACAATTTATTTTCAAATTTTAAAAAAAGACATTTTTTCAGATAAAATTTATTATTTTGGCAGATACATAGACGATCTGATATTGATCTGGACAGAAATCCAAGGAATAGTGTTTCAACGACCCATGTTGCTGTTGAGGAAATGAGGACTACACGAGATCTTGATGTAATGGTGTTATTTCCCAACGCGTTTTGGGGCTATCCTGGCTCCTTCATCAGGGATACAAAAAAGATTGTACCTCTGATGAAGGAGCCAGGACGGCCCTGAAACGCGTTGGAAATAAACATCATTACATCAAGATCTCGTGTGGTCCTCATTTCCTCAACAGCAGCACGGATCGTTGAAGCGCTATTCCTTGGATTTCTGAATACACACCACTTTGCACGTGGGAGTGTGATTCATCAGCAGCTGTACAAGCGCATACACCAGTTGTGGGTTTACACAACTGGCCCTGGTGAGCACATGCAATTGTAGGGTGTTAATTGTACCTAAACAATAGGACCCATTGCGCTCTGTTTGCCTCTCACTTTCAAATAATTGATCTGGACAGGTACAGAAGAAGAGGAAAATTAGTTTGTTGACTATATAAACATTAACCCCTTCACCTCAACATTTACCCATGGCTTTGGTAGCAATTCAATTTTAAGAGCTGATTCCTGTCACCCTCTACATATGACCATAAATATCCTGTTAGGGGAATTTGTCAGAACTAGAAGGAATTGTTCCCAAAATGAACCCTTTCCTATTCCTCTATATTAGATGGCCGCCGGGGGTGATGGTCGCATGTAAGGAGGCTCCAGGCACCTTGGACAGCATCCACCGCATCCAAGCTTGCCTGTCCTCCCTACACACTACCTGCATCACCGTTATCACCCCTGGGCACCCCACCAACCATCTAGGTCACTTACTCCAACGTGTGGCCAGCCAGTCCGTGTAGCCAGTGGCCGTGCCCTGCAGCTCCCCACCTGGACCTGTGACCCTGGCTCCACCGGCACCCAGGCGCCTCCAACTGCACTGCACGCACGGAACAGCCCCACCGGCACTCCCCACTCTGCTTACACGGGGATCCGCTCCACCAGGGCTTTGCTGGCACATCCTGCTCCTGTGCCCTTGCCCTGAGCCGCAGCCTGCACTCGCGGCCTCCCTGCGGCCCCGGCGACAGAGGCTGCAGCACTCATCTAGTGTGTGCTCCTCACTGCGGTAGCCCCGGACCCTCGTGCGGCCAGCCCGGCTCTCCTCCGCCTAGACCCCACCTGTAAGTGCAGTGTCGCCGCTCCCGCCTTCCACTCACCTCACCACCGCTGCGAGCCCTGACCGTGGCCTGTCCTACCCTCTCCTGGGCTCCTGTGATGGTGCCCGGACCCCCACGGCGCTGCAGAGCTGCGGGCTGCGGGGGACAGATGGCGCTACCCACAGGGCCCATCGCAGCTTAACTAAGCTGCGGACCCAGTGGGGCTGACAGTGCTGCCCTCTGGTCACTCCACAGCGGTGCGGGCTTTGAGCTGAGTGGGGACCAGCAACACCCCCAGCGGTGCCTTGCCTCTGTCAGTCCCCCAGCCTGATATGGGTCCCGATGCTCTACTGCAGCTCCCAGCCTGCCCCGGCCTGTTCATTGGTCAGAGGTCCTATCTCCCACACCACATCCGTGAGCCTCTGACCACCGGGTTGCATCCCACCCCCCTGCTGCATGGACCCTCTGCATGGACCCCTTTGCCTCACGGTCCCCTCTAGCTGCTTTGACCCCTCTGCTTCGCAGACTGCCCGCCCGCTCCCCCTCCATCTCCCCATCTCCCCTTATCTCTACTGAAGACTTTGCCTCCTTCTTCAAAGAAAAGATTGAAAGAATCAGAGACAACTTTGATCCACTGTCCCCTCTCACCTATACTGCCCTCTCTTTCCATCTACTGCTTACCCCCATAACTGAAGACCAGCTCTCTTCCCTCCTGTCAAAATCACACCTCACCACCAGCGCCCATAACCCGCCCCCATCCCACCTCATTCCAAACCTCACCTCCATTATCATCTCAGCCCTAACTCATCTTTTCAACCTATCACTTACCACTGGCACCTTCCCCTCAGCCTTCAAACGTGCCTTGATCACACCCATCCTCAAAAAGCCCTCCCTCGACCCCACAACTGTCTCCAACAACCGCCCTATATCTCTCCTCCCTTTCGCCTCTAAACTACTTGAGCAGCATATCCACTCTGAGCTGTCCTTCACCTCTCCTCATGCTCCCTCTTCGACCACCTGCAATCCGGCTTCCGACCTCTCCACTCCATTGAGACAGCCCTGAAAAAGTCACCAATGATCTACTGACTGCCAGAAGAAAGCGCCACTACTCTGTCCTCATCCTCCTCGACCTGTACGCCGCCTTCGACACTGTTGACCACTCCATTCTACTCCAGATCCTGGAATCTCTTGGCATCATGGACCTTGCCCTCTCTTGGATCTCCTCATAGTTAACGGATCGGACCTTCAGCGTCACCCACTCCCACACATCCTCCTCGGCCTACCCCTTATCTGTCGGGGTCCCCCAGGGCTCGGTGCTGGGACCATTACTCTTCTCAATCTACACTCTCAGCCTAGGGCAACTCATTGAGTCCCATGGCCTCTAGCACCACCTCTACGCCGACGACACCCGCATCTACCTGTCTGGACCGGACATCGCCTCCCTACTATCCAAAATTCCACAATGCATGTCCGCCATCTCTACCTTCTTCTCTGCTCGCTTCCTTAGGCTGAACATGGACAAAACCGAGTTCATCGTGTTCCCCCTCAAGCCGCTCCCCTTCACTACCTGACCTATCCATCGTCATCAATGACTGCTCTCTCTCCCCAGTCCCCGACGCCAAGTGCCTCGGGGTTATATTTGACTCTTCCCACTCCTTCAAGCCCCACATCCAAGCCATCACCACCTCCTGCCGACTCCAGCTCAAAAACATCTCTCAGATCCGCACTTTCCTTGACCACGACACTGCTAAAACCCTTATTCACGCACTCATCATCTCCCGCCTCCACTACTGCAACCTCCTGCTCACCGGCCTCCCCGCTATCTCCCTTGCACCTCTCCAATTTATTCTTAAGTCCACTGCCCACCTAATCCACCTATCTCCCCGCTACTCCCCTGTCTCCGCCCTCTGCCAAGCCCTTCATTGGCTCCCTGCTTCCCAGAGATCCCGGTTTAAAAAGCTAACATACAACTAAGGCTAGGGTCACACTCGCAAAATTCTAAGTTCCCTGCGTTGTTTGCAGAGAACTTAGAATTTTTCTCTCATTACGCATCCTTCACGCAGGCTGCGTAGTGGAGAACGCGGCCGCTAGCAACCCGCTGTGTTTCCTAGATACCAGCTACACAGCGGGCTGCGGGGAGTGCGATTCGCACCACGCACGCACCACGCACAGAGGAACGCATCATGATGCGTTCCCCTGTGCGTGGTGCGAATCGCACTCCCTGCAGCCAGCTGTGTAGCTGGTATCCAGGGAGCACAGCGGGTTACTAGGGACCGCGTTCTCCACTACGCGGCCTGCGTGAAGGCTGCGGAGGGTGAAAAAAATTCTAAGTTCTCTGCAAACAACGCAGGGAACTTAGAATTTTGCAAGTGTGACCCTAGCTTAACATACAAAGCCATCCACAACCTGTCCCTGACAACTTCTCCGACATGGTCTCCCGATACCTACCCTTATGCAACCTGTGATCCTCCCAAGAACTCCTCCTTTACTCCCCCCTCATCTCTTCTTCGCAAAACCGCATACAGGACTTCTCCCGTGCATCACCCATACTTTGGAACTCACTGCCCCAACACATCAGACATTCTCCTACCCTGGGAACCTGCAAAAGAAGCCTGAAAACCCACCTCTTCCACCAAGCCTACAACCTGCAATGAGACCCGGTCCACCACACCGCCTCACGACCGGCACCTCCCACTCCTACTGTATCCCCACTCGCCCCTCGTAGACTGTGAGCCCTCGTGGACAGGATTTCTCCCCTCTTGTATCTGTACGTCAGAATTGTCAACAGCTATTGTTACTTGTATTTTTATTATGTTGATTGCCCTAGTCTGCCCTTTTAGCATGTAAAACGCCATGGAATATAATGGTGCTATATAAATAAGTAATAATAATAATAATAATTGAGGTAGAAAAAAAAAAAATCTTACAACACAGAGGCTATATGACTTGGAGCCTGAACAGGGTTCAAAACATCACTAACAGCATAGACAGAAAGGTTTTATTACTGGACTAAAAAGACAAAAGAAATACTTTTAGAGGGTCTAACAACATCACATTCACAACTGAATTTTACCCCCAATATAAAGACATAGTGAACATCATAAGAAAATACCCATTCTGAACCATGATTCAATTTTTAGGAATGTTCCGAAAGACAATGAGGTCAGATTTATACCAAAACGTGCCCCCACTTTGGGAAATTTACTTTCACCTAGTTTACTACTGAGTGATAGTGCACAAGAAAAACACACCCGGTTGTCCTGCATAGGCTTCTAAGGCTGTGGTCATGCTCAGTGTATTGCTTGCATAAAAGAAGTAAAACCTTTTTAGTAAAAACTTAAAAAAAAAACTTAAAAAAAAACTTAAAAAAAAAGTAAAAACTTTTTACAAAAGTAAAACCTTCACTTCAATACTGCGGGAAAAGTTATATCTACTTATATAATTGTGAGTTTGGAATTCGGGCGTTGTAGCCGAATCCCAAGATACCAAGATGGCGGATCCCGCCCCACACCACACCAGCGGAACACGTATGGCGGTGAGCGCTGATGACACTTCTCACCAGCCTCACCTCTCTCAGGCTTCCCTGCGCAGCCACAGCGGCGCAAGTGTCGCCGGGAGCCGCCTGAGGCCCCCCTCCGGGAGAGGCGGTGAGTGCCTTGCTGCAGGCGCAGCCTCACCTCTCTCAGGCTGCCCTGCGCCTAGGCACAGCGGCGGAACTGTCGCCGGGAGCCGCCCGAGCCCACCCTCCGGGAAAGGTGGCCAGTGCCTTGCTGCAGGCACAGCCTCACCTCTCTCAGGCTGCCCTGCGCCTAGGCACAGCGGTGGAACTGTCGCCGGGAGCCGCCCGAGCCCACCCTCCGGGAGAGGCGGCCAGTGCCTTGCTGCAGGCGCAGCCTCACCTCTCTCTGGCTGCCCTGCGCCCAGGCACAGCGGCGAACTGGCGCCGGGAGCCGCCCGAGGCCACCCTCCGGGAGAGCCGTCCACTGCCTTGCTGCAGGCGCACAGGAGTGCAGGTGAGAGAGCGGTGTGGATGGGGGACTGGAGCGCACTATGAACACCCTCTGCTCCAATACAGAACAGCCTGCAGTGGAGCACACTAGCTATGCCAATTTGGCCCCCCTGCAATCCCCCCACTGTCACCACAATGATTAAGTATGCCACGACCTCTCTTCACCCCTCCAGACCCCACCTCTCCTCACCCCTTCAGCCCCCACCTGTCCTCACCCTTCCAGCCCCCACCTCTCCTCACCCCTCCACCCGGACCTCCAGCCACCTCTATACTCTGCTACCCACACAGCCGCCTCTATACTCTGCGACCCACACAGCCACCTGTATACTCTGTGACCCACACAGCCGCCTCTATACTCTGCGACCCACACAGCCGCCTGTATACTCTGTGACCCACACAGCCGCCTCTATACTCTGCGACCCACACAGCCGCCTCTATACTCTGCGACCCACACAGCCGCCTCTATACTCTGCGACCCACACAGCTGCCTCTATACTCTGCGACCCACACAGCCGCCTCTATACTCTGCGACCCACACAGCCGCCTCTATACTCTGCGACCCACACAGCCGCCTCTATACTCTGCAACCCACACAGCCGCCTCTATACTCTGTGACCCACACAGCCGCCTCTATACTCTGAGACCCACACAGCCGCCTCTATACTCTGCGACCCACACAGCCGCCTCTATACTCTGCTACCCACACAGCCGCCTCTATACTCTGCGACCCACACAGCCGCTTCTATACTCTGCGACCCACACAGTCGCCTCTATACACACAATTCATTTCACCGCGCTCCCGATGCAATTGCATCGGGCCTTTTTACTAGTATCTGATAAAGTGCACTGCATGTTAATTACAGTATGTAGGATGCACTATTGCACCCTTAAAAAGAACACATCAGAAGACACTTATCAGATACCACCAATGTGAATGTGATGCGCCCCCAGGGGCGTGGGGCACTCAGAATCGGGCTTTTGATGCTTCCAGGGAGTCACAGGGGTCGAGACCCAGGTCGTGACCCTAGGTATCAATTTAAATGTTCGGGAATGGTGGTCGTGACGCCACCCATGGTGTTCAGCTATTGGGGCCGACGCTGCAGTACGGGACCTCTGGGGATGATGGGCTTGCCGCTAAGGTGGATCGCTACCCATAGATAGAGCAGTTCCCCAGGGCTACCGATAAAGTCTATGTCAATGGTAGGGCGATGGGGTGCAGGGCTGAGGGTGCTGAATAACTGACAGACACACAGTTTGCAGTCTCCTTTACCTTTACTGATGTTAGCAGGTCAAGACCAAGGTACTGTCCACAGGAGATGTTAGAAATCGGGGTGGCCTGAAAGCAAGTTGCGGATCTCCTCACCCAGTGAGTTCTGAGGCCTTCCTGCTGTGCGTCTCTGTGCTGGTCTGAGCTGCCTGTAGCTAAGCAGTGACCCTCTCTCTCTGCTGTTAAGTCTATCACCTGTATGGCAGACAGCTTGGTCTCTTCCTGGGCTCCACTCCTCTGGCACTAGCCCTGATCTCTCTGATGCTGCTGTGTTTCCAGGTGTTGTGGCCAGGAGACTTGGAATCTCCCGTCCTCCAGATTTAGCTGCTGCGCTTGGAATCCCTTACAACCTCGGACTCCGGTGTACCCTGCTGACGCTCTGCAGTGGGGAGGGATGGATCTCTGGCTCCACTCCCCAGGCCTTCTTCTCTCCCTCCTCAGACCCTTTCCTATGGGTCCCTCATGCTGGCTAGTCTCTGTCCTGGGATGAGCCTTAGTCTGCTCCAATCCACAGGACGTCTTCACAGCCCCCCTAGGAGCTAAACTAACTAATCCTGCTTCTGGGCCAGAATCTATAGGGAACCTCCCATGAACCCGGGTTAGAGCTCCCCCTTCTGGAATGGAGCCAGGAAGGTGTTACATGCTGTTGGCATACCTGGTGTGGATACTCCTTCTTGCTTCCAAGCATGACATTACCCCCCGAGGGAGGCAATGCCATTGTGGCAACCAAACTCTGGGGTGCCACATTCCCCCCCTAGTTAAATTCAGTACTCCTGGACGAAGGAAACATTTTTGTAAAACAACATTAGTAAAAAACAATAGTAAATGTGTACAGTCTTAAAAATCAAAAATTACAAAAAACAATAAAATATGAAAAATGCAGTCACTACGGCGCTTAGTCCTTCCACCGTTGGCTGATGATGAACTTTATACAAAATTGTCTTTACCACAACCAGTCCTGTGGTTTATTGGTCCATGTTTAAATAAATGTTCAAGAATGTGTAAAAGTTCATACAGAAAGTCCTGTAGGCATGGTACGCTTCGTGGTTGCATATTTACATAGTTGCATAAAACAAAACATATTTACATTTCTAAACTGGTTAAACGTATCCACTTAACTTGCTAACATTCCCTGTAACGAGCTGGGATCTGACCTAGGTTACTATGAGTGAATCTAGGTATATCTTGGACTTCTATGTCTTACTTGTTCAGTGCATTTCTTTAGATGATCTCTTGAAACTGCTGCTGAGGACTCTCCTCCATCTTTGCTGATTAAGCATACTTTGGTGTTGTTAAAATTTGAAGGCAATACAGTATATGGTCCTGCCTCCCACTGGTCTTCCAGTTTGTTGGTTTGTCGTTTTCTCTTGAGGATTTGTTCTCTTGGTGTTAAGGGAACTGCAGGTGCGTGTTTGTTGTAGGCTTTCTCTTGCCTCTCTCTTGCTTGGGACAGGTTTCTTTCAATGCACTCTTGCACTTTGTGATACTGCTGCTGTTGTTCTGTATCCCAATCTGCTTCTGGTGGGTTTGTTTCAGGTGTTAACACTTCCATGTCTAAGTCTATGGGCAGCTTACCAAGTCTTGCCCTCATCATGTAGGCAGGAGTACAATTGGTGGAATTCAAAGGAATATGATTGTATAAATCCACTAAGTCTGGCAACTTCTCTGGCCACATGCTTCTCTCTTCCAGTGGCAGTGTCTTCAACAGGTCTATCACTACCTGCTTCATCTTTTCACACATGCCATTGGTCTGTGGATGGTACGGTGTTGTTCTTATTTTCTTGCATCCGCACACGTTGCGAAACTCCTGGAACACCTCTGCCTCACATGCAAGACCTTGATCCATGAGGATCTGTTCAGGATAGCCATGGGGTCTGCAGAAATGGGTTTGGAAGGCTCTAGCCAATGTTTTCGCTGTAAGGTCTTTTACTGGCACTACAACCAAGAAACAGGAATAGTGATCTACAATGGTGAGGGTGTAGACGTAGCCTGACCGGCTCAGGGTCAGCTTCGCATGCTCCAAGGCTACAAGTTCCAGTGGTTGCCTGGTGACAATAGGCTGTAGAGGAAAGTGTAAAGTGTAAAACTGTAAAGTGCTTCGCTTTTGGCTCAATATAGTCTTACTGCGGCAAAATTATTAATACCGGTCCACTGGAAAACCTCAGATATTCCCCCACTACTGCATCTTCGGGATAAAGTACATTTACTCTTTCATGTGGCTGAAACAGTGTCCTTGGTGAATCACTCACAAGCCACCTTTTTGGACGTCTGGCAACCATGGGTTACCTATAGATCCTCCACCATGTCTACATAAACGAATTCTACGACCATCATAAAACGCAATTACTTGTGCCTACATCCCTTTCCCTTTACTTCCCTCCCTTTACTGTTTCCAACTATCCCCTTGTTTATTTTTCTCTTGTTAATAATTTTTCAAATGTTTGTACTTGTTATTTGGACCAGTTTTCTTAACCAATGTTTCTTAGTCAAGCCTGGAATGTCAGAGTGGTCGTTATAATTCAAAAACCAAAACAGCTCATTTAAACACATCTTATTGTGTAACAAACGTAAGGCTTGTATTCTATATGTGACAATACATCTTGTAATGTTCGTTTTCTCTTTAATAAAAAGAATTTTGAAAAGAAATGAAAAGGCTGTAGAGGTGCTCTCTGGTTGTCATGATCATTCCTTCTCAGATTGCCTGGGTCACAGTCTCTGCACCATGAAGCTTTGGGAAAGGAAGGTGTGCCACAGTCCGCGCTGCCAAAATCTTCCGCTCGTAAATAATGCAAGTAGCCGATGTCCAAATCAAACCTCTCTTTTATTTCTCCAACGCGTTTCAACGCCCTCCTGGCGTCTTCCTCAGGGATCTGCACCATGTCTCGATGGCCTTCCTTATGCCAACCCAGTAGAATCTATCACGTAACAGCATCTTCAACTTCTTCCACCTGAAATGCCCTGCTACATCGGGGTTACACATCCAGAACCATCTGGACATCTCTCTTTGGGACCACTATCTGCCACACCAATTCATGGGTTCATGCGTTGATGTGCCACCTGCACAGCTTAGCCGCATAAATGAATAACTTGCCCTTTTCTTACCACAGCTGTTGCGCCTCTGGCGGGGCATCTGGACCAAGGCGTGAGTCAGCTTGCTTCAGCATTTCTTTGACTAAGCTGATGGCTGGGTCGCTATCTTGCTTCTCTGCCCAACTGTGGTGGCGTAATATATTGAACATGGCTTCTTGCGTGACAGGCCACTTGTTTCTCACCTCATAGGCATACTGGGACACTCTGCTGTGGTGAAAAGCAAGTAGTTCTATATTTTCCATTTCCTCCGGGTCTTCTCCCGCATCTGGCAGTGCATCAGCATTAGCGTTCTTGTGCCCTGCTCAGTACTTGATGGTAAAGTTGTAATTGGACAACTGGGCCATCCATCACTGTTCCAGTGCACCTAACTTCGCGGTCAGCGGATTATTATACTTGTAGATGGTAAACTTCGCTTAAGCCAGGTAGTGTTTAAAACATTCAGTTACAGCCCAGACTATGGCAAGGAACTCTAGCACAAATGAGCTACAGTTGTCGTGGTTCCTTTCTGTAGTATGGAGTTTCCTGCTGGCATAGGCAATCAGTCTCTCTTTGCCTCTCTGCACCTTGGATAGCACGTCTCCCAATCCCACATTGTTTGCGTCTGTGCAGAGCACGAATGGTTGGCCATAGTCCGGGTAGGCCAGGATCTCATCCCCTGTCAGGGCCCACTTCAACTGCTTGAATAAGTCTTCTACTCTGCTGTCCCATTCAAACGGAGGACTCTTGTTCTTGGTTTTCTTGGACTGACCCACCAGGAGGTCTTGCAAAGGCGCGGCTATATTCATGAAACCCTTGATAAACCTCCGGAAGTAGCTTACC
Source organism: Allobates femoralis (assembly GCA_033576535.1). Lineage (NCBI taxonomy): Eukaryota > Metazoa > Chordata > Amphibia > Anura > Aromobatidae > Allobates > Allobates femoralis. The sequence continues at coordinate 147,223,611 of JARQOC010000009.1, forward strand.
AGTTACAGGAACTGTCGTACTTCTTTGATGGTAGTGGGCCTCGGCCAGTCCCTGATTACGGTGACTTTGTCATGGTCTGGTGCCACACCTTCAGCGCTGACCACATGTCCTAGGTACTGTACCTTGGGCTTCAGTAAGTGGCACTTGGATGGCTTCACTTTCATGCCAAACGTAGATAATGCCTCGTATACCTCAGCCTTGTGCTTCAGATGGTCTTTGTACGTCTTCGAGTAGACTATGACGTCATCTAGGTACAGTAACACAGTTTCAAAGTGTCTGTGCCCCAGGCAACACTCCATAAACCTCTGGAATGTTCCCGGTGTATTGCAGAGTCCAAATGGCATACAGTTAAACTCGCAGAAGCCCATCGGTGTCGTGAACGCGGTCTTCTCTCTGTCCGCCTCTGCCACGGAAATCTGCCAATATGCACTGGTGAGATCTAAGGTGCAAAAATAGTTAGTGCATATGCACTATAGAAAGAAGGGATTCTGCATGATTTCTGCTGTGTGTGAGGAAATGTGAAGGAAATCCTGGCAGTGATTGTGAAGAATAAGACTGGGGGCAGTGCACAGATATTCAGAGTAGGAGAAAGTCTTCTAGAAAGAAAGAACAGGCAAATGATCAGATAATAAAAAATAAATCACAATGATTGCAATGAAATATTCTGACAGTGTAATAGATCGAGGTGGTATAATCATTACCAATCTTTTAGCATAATATATATCTATACATGAGTATATAACAGTATTTATGAAGTCAAAAGGTCTAACAGAATCACTGTAACACATGTTTTCCCACTAATCAAAAATAACACCCAATGATATGTAGCAATATTATCTCAGTAATGTGTCTCATACTCCCTATTTGATTCCAGTGGTTCTAACGTCTGGAGATGGAAAATCCAGTAAGATTCCCTCTCGTTGAGGCGGTGGATCCTCCGGGAGGTTTTCCCAACATATCGGAGACCGCACGGGTACTTTATTAAATACATGTGAATCATCATTTTTGGTGTAAAGAAATCTCGTATGTTGTAAATTTTGCCAGTCATAGGGTGGGAAAAGGTGTTACCCTTCACCATGTGTGAACACTGCATATAGTTTATGAAGGCAAAATTGCCCTGTCTGGGTGTTCTCAAAAAGGTCTATCTAGTCTTAGTTGTGGCTGAGTTAATATCTGCCCTCACCAGCTTATCCCTTAAATTGGGGGCTTTTTTATGCCAAAATAATGGGAGACTTTGAAATTCTTCAATATCTGTGTATGAATGTGTTAAAATTGACCATTGTTTTTTAATGATCGCTTTTATCATAGGATGAAATGGATGGTAGGTACTAACAAAAGCTACCTTCCTCCGATCAGTTGGTCTCTGTGTTATCTTAGGTGTCCGTGCCTCCGTCAGTTTTGGTGGATAACCTCTTGCAAGAAACGTATTACCCATTTCCTTATGCCTTAGTGATCTCATCTCAGGGTCAGATACGATCCGCGCTACCCTCATATGCTGCGAATGCGGTAAAGACCTTTTTATGTCAGGGGGATGGCAGCTGTTAAAATGAAGCAGACTGTTTCTATCTGTCGGCCTAGTAAATAGGTCAACAGAGATCTCGCCATTGGGATCTAATAGTAATAGAGTGTCTAAAAAATTGATCTTAGTTGTATCACAATGCATAGTAAAGGTTAACCCCTCTACAAATGTATTCAAATCAGTAAAGAAATTATCAAGATCTTCCTTTGTGCCTATCCAAATTACGAAAATGTCATCTATAAATCTTCTCCATAGGGTCACATTGGAGAGGACATACGGGTTCTGACGAATGTATTTCTTTTCAAAATACGCCATGTATATATTAGCGTAGGGGAACGCTCTGTTCGAACCCATAGTGGTCCCCCTACGCTGAACATAATACTGGTCCCTGAATAAGAAATAATTATTCTCAAGAACTATCTTGAGAAAGTCAATACAAAAGGTCTACATTGTATCATCAAAATTAGTATGTGAATGTAGGAACCAGGTTACTGCCTCAAATCCCCTCTTCATGTTTAATGCTTCTATATAAGCTATTTACATCAAACGTCACCAAATAGCTGTTTGGTGGTATGGCACCTATTGTGCGTAAATCAGTCAAAAAAGGGGTTGTATCTTTAAGATATGATGGAATTTGTGGGACTACAGGGGATAGAATCTTATCCAGCATGATAGATAATTGCGATAATTATGACTCTGTGGAAGCCACTATCGGTCTACCAGGCGGACGAGTGAGATTCTTGTGGATCTTGGGCACTGTGTAAATAACAGGTCTTATAGGATGGGCATGCTGCAAAATTTGCCAACTTGCTGTCAATAACCCCTTCCTTTAAATATTTGTCAACATGTTTGTTGATGTTACTCCGAATAATTGGAGATGGGTCACGTGGCACCGATGCATATGTATTGGCATCAGCCAATTGTCCCATGAGTTCATTGATGTAATATTCACGGCCCAGGACCACAATTGCCCCACCCTTATCAGCCGGTTTTCTGATTATCCGTCGAATGTCCTGTAGGTTCTGAATTGCCTGGTTCTCTAGTGTCGTCAGATTATTTTTTTTATGTAACTAACCTCTGTCGTTCCGTAGCATTACGTCTTGAATGTCCCTAGTGACTAGTGACGTAAAAGTCTCAACAGGATAAGTTTTGGGGAGATTGAATGAGTTAGGAAGATGCAAGTTTAGTCCCTTCATGGTAAATCTATTGACATCGTTGGGGGAGAGGAACGATCAGGAGTCATAGTGTCATCCTTAAAATGAACCTTCAAATGTAATGTTCTGTAAAATCTCCTCAATTCCTGGTCTAAACCAAAGGAATTGAAACCAGGAGTTGGGCAAAAAGATAAACCTTTTTGTAACACATGATTCTCAATAGGGGACAGCATATACGAAGAGATATTTACCACCAAGGTGGTCCCACTACTTGAGAACATAATTGCATTGGGTGGGGTCTCCCGCCCCCTTGACCTCTTCCCCCGCCTCGTCTTCCTCGATATGGCCAGCGTGGTCCTAAAAAACTGTGAGATTGGTAGTACTGTCCTGGGTCGCTCTCCAGGATGCTTCACGATCCAAATGGATCGTAACGAGGATAACACCAGACTGGCTGTTCCAGATTATGCCATTTGTACACACGTCCCTGTGAATAGTCCTTTTGATCCCATTGGAACTTCCTCTTCTTCCTATCTTGGACAGTTTTCCTGTAGTCCGTTATGGTCTTGTTAGTTTCAGTTTTCACGCTGTTAAATTCTGAAGTAGATAGTGACTCCTTTAGTTGATCCTCAGAGGTTTTAATAGCTCACATTCGAAAATCAGAATAAATCTTCAGTTATTTATGAATACCAATTGGTGGATAAGGAATTAGTCTATTTGAACAGATGATTACAGAGAATTGTCTTTCTGGTTAGTATTCTTTGTGTGTCAGTATACAGGACCATGATGTGTTTTTTGCTTTTAAATAGATTGATACATTTGTATCATAGGCATTAGCTTTTGGGATAAGAGTACCTGACTTGACCAACCCAGTGACGTCACCTTATCTTTAAGGTACCGTCACATGCTGCAATCTCGCCTGGAGATCTGAAAGGTGGTGTGTCGCCCCGGCGAAATCACCGTGAAATTGCCTCATGGTTGCGGCGTGTGATTGGGCGATTTCGCAGCGATAAATCGCCCATCGTCCATCGGCTGATTCCTGAACAGTGCTCAGTAATCAGGCTCAATTGGCAAGGCGATATTTTCGTGTTTTGGCGCGTGACAGGGCAATAGTTATGGAAAGACGGATTTCTGTGATTTCCCGTAGGCGTGCTTCAGCGTGCTGTAGCCCGCGCCCCGTCTGAGATGACTGGTGTGAGGTACTGTGTTCCCATTGGCTGTCAGATGACACCGCGCCATATTTGAAGAGCTGTCCGTTTAGCACCACGCACATCTTCAGCTACACAACCGTCCGCAAACTCAGTGCAATTACGCGCGCCAAATACTTACAAAGCACCTCAGAGTACTTGAAGCTTTGGAGATTACCTAAAATCTCTATACCAGTTGCTGTAAAAGTGGATACATAAAATTAATTAGGCTGGTATCACACTACCGGTTTTGGAATCCAGCGGGGATACGGCAAAAACCTGCATCCCCCGCATTACAAAACCTGATGCAACTGGATGCTCACACACTGGCATTATTACAGATCCAGGTGATGGATGCGGTAGCATCCAGTTAAATCAAGTTGTGTACTTTCTTTGACGGATCCGGTGAAAAATGACACATCCCTACTGGGTGTGCCATATCAAACTAGCTTCTGAGCATTTTCAGTCTAAAAACCCGGATCCAGTGTCCAGATCCAGCTTGATTCAGCTTCTGCCGGATCCAGGTTTCATAGAGCTCCATTTCAATGTCAGCCAGATAGCAACAGATCCGGATGCGTCCAGCTTTAAATGAGCTCCAAAATTGCAGCATCTTGAGTTTTTGGTATAGGCCAAAGGTCAGTGACACTTGGATCCAGCTGGAACCATATACAACTGGATAGGGCGAGAATGGCGTAGAAAACGGATGCAGGTACAGTTTTAGCCAGATTCGCCCAGATTCAAAAGAATGGTAGCTTGAAACCAGCCTGACACCTAAAACCTAGACATAAAGTAGCTCTGTCCAAAATGTTGTCCTTAACAGAAAAGGGTTTTGACGATCATAAGACAAATCTGTCAACAATACCTAGATATTAGGCCTAAATACATTTTTCTCAATCTTTCACCTAAACAATGGTGATTTCCTATGCTTCATGTTATTCTTTATATCATACAGATATCGAAAACCTTGATATAACTTTAGTGGGTAAATTAAACCTCCTATCACTTGTTAAATACTCAGACATTTGTGGGCCGATTAACTCTCACATTTTGGACTGCACTTTTCCTAAAAATTTCCACCTCTTATGACCACTGTGGCTGAACTTCCGACAGCTTCTGCAAGTAACAACCTCATGAATATCTGATGTCTATTTAGACTATCAGCTACTCTATGCTTTTGTTGAACTTTTCCTCAATTTCCTAATATATTATATTAGAATCTCTGAACAAAAAAACGTACATTGGGTTTAGAAGCCTTTCCAAAAAAATGCATCTCCTTTTACCATGTTGGTCTGCTTGTCGTTGCACATTGTCTAGTTTTGTACTTTGTTTAGTTTATATGCATTTCATTATTACTCGGTGCATTTAATTGCATGTATTTTCACCTCTGAATTAACAAACGCGAAAAATCTATAATCATTTTTACAGATTTGTGGCGTATGACCCACAAATGTATTTCTCCTTTTTTCACAAAAAAATAGTCATAAGGCTGTCATATTACTTCCATTCTGAAATGAAAGGCTATGGTTCCTAAAGAATTGTATCCTTTTGCTAAATTGGTTCAATTGGAAGCCTTTGTTGGCAGCTCTGTCACTTTTTACGTTAGTAATAAAAAAGAAATCAGAGGCGCAATGAGTGTATCCGTATGAGTATTTTTAGCCTGACTAGTGTGGTATCGCTCACCTTACAGGGTTGTGCAGTCCTTGCACAACCCAGGTGTTCAAGTTGGTGGTGGGGAACTTCGCTTCTTACAGGCTATGATGGTCGCCGGCTTCCTTATTCCCAGCGTGGCACCACTCTTCCTCGGCTCCAGTCGCGATCACGTGACCGGACCAGCCGGAAATACGTCACCACAGGTCCTGTTCAGTTTGTATCCGCCAAGCTGCTCCTGCCGCTGAACCCCATAAGAGGACTTTAAATGGAAAGCAGCACAAGAAAGCAGTCTGTAGGAGCGCTAAAGGAGGACCAGGAATCTTAATAGGATATATAACTTAACTTTATTCATCCTCCGTATCCCACAACGCGTTTCCACGGTAATCCGTCTTCCTCAGGTGGATCCACCTGAGGAAGACGGATTACCGTGGAAACGCATTGTGGGATACGGAGGATGAATAAAGTTAAGTTATATATCCTATTAAGAGTCCTGATCCTCCTTTAGCGCTCCTACAGACCGCTTTCTTGCCTAGTCCATGTCTGTCACCTTAGGCAACGCTGGTTAGTGCACTGGCCGTCAAGGGCGCTAGCCTTGCCACTGTAGGTAATACAACATAGGAATATGTAAAGACAGTGGAAAACACAATAAGGATATTTGAAATAGGCAGCAGTATTCTGAGGCCGAATAAAGGGATTTCCAGGAAAAGCTTCAGCAGCAGCAAAGAACTACTACCACACAGCAAGATGGTCAGGCAGAGAATGAACTCTAATAATGTCATCAGGTGATGGATCATGTGACTATTTAAAGTGTGAAAGAGGATAGTCAACCACATCACCTGATGAATGACTTCAGCAGCATCGAGGAAAAAACTGACATTAAACCTTAATATCCCAAAGGAATCTAACTACTTTTAAAATACAGACTACAGAGCAGTCAACTCATGACACCATGGTCAGAAAGTGAGCATAACCTTATATGTATCTTGATTCTTAGCCCATAACCTATTTTGAGGCAAACATTTTGTCAGAAATTGGTGCAGTTCTATACTGAAAAAAATGATTGTACCATCTTGAGTATTACAGAGAGTAATTACCGGTAGTAATAATATCAATGGAGCATGAGAAAGTGTTATTGTTCTGTGCACAAAACATGATGTGGTTGCTATACCATGTGCATTCTTGGCCGAGGATTTCAGTTGGCAGTTGTGATTGGGGGTCTGTAGTGGTGGTGGGTCTGTACTGGTGTTAGCTCTGTAGTGGTGGTGTTGGCTCTGTAGTGGTGGTGGGTGGTAGCTCTGTAGTGGTGGAGGTGGATCTTTAGTGGTGGTGGTGGCTCTGTAGTGGTGGTGGTGGGTCTTTAGTGATGGTGTTGGCTCTGTAGTGGTGGTGGTTCTGTAGTGGTGGTGGATGGTAGCTCTGTAGTGGCAGAGGTTCTGTAGTGGCAGTGTTGGCTCTGTAGTAGTGGTACTTACAGATATAAATGTGTCAAAAGGTCCCCATACTTTTGTATTGTGTTAGGCAAATTCAGCTTAGCATGGTTAAAATCTCAGGAGCCACAGTTAAAAAAGAGATATAACATATTAGATGAGGATGTAGAAATATGAGACAAAAGTGCGCATAGGGTCTTATCTCTTATCTCTCACCTGGTACGGTTGTGTAAACCCACAACCACTATATGCATTCATACAGCTGCTGCTGGATCCACACCTCCACGTGCAACGTGGCAAACAACTGTAAAACAGGATGAAGTGTCGGTGCTCCGCGCTGCTGGAAAGAAAACCAGAACCAGAGAAGTCTGGTGCAATGGTGTTTTTATTCCGACGCGTTTCAGAGGAGCCTCTGAGGAAGGAGCAGAGACTGCTCCGAAACACATCGGAATAAAAACAACGTTGCACCAGACTTCTCTGGTTCTGGTTTTCTTTCCAGTAGCTCGGAGCACCGACACTTCATCCTGTTTTCCATATTAGATGAGGAGACATATCAAACTGCAAACATTTGCAGGTAATTTAGTGTAAAATTTGACACACTGGTATTAATTCTTCCCTATTGACTCTGGGGCTTTCTCTATAGTGAATGGATGTTCTCTAATAAGCCACATTTCTACGGAGATGCCTCAGTATTTTTTTTGCCACTGTCCACTGTACTATTTGAATGCCCAGACTAACAGCCTACAGCATTGGGACATTAATTGATTGTTTTAGCCCCTTAGACTGTAGACCTCTGTCAGTCCTTTATTGTCCAGCTAAATGTCTGCTGGACTCCTACAGGTTATTACTTAAGCAGCTGGAGGTGTAATAAAGGTCCTCAGGCTTACCATAAGCTTCTGCCTTTCAGGTCCTGTGAAGCATTGCCTAATAGTTTGACAGTCAGGGTGACACTAACAGGCAAACGTTTGGGCACAATGTACTCTATATCTTAAAGCACAACAAAAATTTCTGTAAAATTTTTACACTTGTCATTAAAGACAAAATTATTAAAATTATTCTGTAAACTATCCATGATCCCCAAAAAAAGCGTTCCAGTATAAAAAAAGATATGAGTCTCAAACGTCGTGGTCCTATCACTTGGAGGTTTAAATATTCCAAGAACAATGTATTTGCGTAGGGCCAATATACCTATCCTGCACGTTGATCTTCTGCTGTTTGTCCACCACTGCTTGATTTCATTTCTTTTTTTCTATCACTTGCAACTTACAAATCTTATGGTTTTTATTGAATGGTGGAAATACAAGTGAGGATAAGATACCCGGGGACAATAGAGGAAAGGAATCTACAGGGATTTATTTGCTTAACACAAATATATAACCACTTTTTTCTACCGTAATTAAATGGACTAATAAGATCTAACAATGTTTTTTTTCTATAGTGTTTTCAGCTTATTTATTTGTTATTTTATTTTCTGAAAATGTTAGGGGCAGCAATCTTGCTTTAGCTTTTGCTCCAGACTATGAACAGGCCTGGATCATATTCCTATCCAACTGCTTCACCGATGCCTCTATCTTGTGTCAGTCATTGCAGTGGTTGCCCATCTGATATAGAGTACAATATATGGTTATCATTCTCACCCAAAAAACCCTCCACAACTCTGCACCACCCTACATCTCCTAACTCATCTCTTCCCCCTTATATGTGCCTTCCATTCGACTAATGACTCTTAACATCCTGACATCCTCAATAATCTGAACCTCCCACTCCCATCTCTAAGACTTATCGCGACCTGCGCCAATTCTCTAGAATATTATAACAAGAGAAATTTGATTATTTCCCAACACCCACAGTTTTACATTGGCCCTAAAAATGCATTTCTTTAGACCAGCTTATCACTTCACCTCACTTATCTAACTATTCCCACTCTGCCCTTTACAAAATTTTCTTCCAAATCTGGCCCCTTGTATCATCTGGTTGCACACCCTTCATACACTTAAAGGAAACCCATCAGGTTCCCTGTGCACCCAGAACCAATCCATATCCATGCCATGACATATCCATGCCAATAACCATGGCCCTTCCCTTTCTGAAAATGCCAGACCCCAGCTGTTGGTTTTACCTTGGCTGTTCTTCCAAAACGGTCAGGAACCTATGTCATTTTTTTTTTTTCAAACTATTTATTTATAAACAAAATTGGAAAAAATAGCGTGGGTTGACCTCTGTTTTGGATTACCGGCCAAGGTAAAGCTGTCAGCTGTGGTCTGCAGGCTTCAGCGGTCAGCTTTACCCAAGCAGGCGATTAAAAATAGGACGGACCCGACGTCGTTTTTTTCTTTTTAATTAATTTTTTTTTGCCAAAAACAGGACTAAACACCCTTTAGTGCCACACAAAAGGCATCAGTGGGTGCAAGCTTACAATATATAGGGAGTTGGACATTATATTGTTGTTTGACATCTGTCTACTTATCTATCTATCTGTCTACCTAGTTTTCTTGAGTATGTAAAAGATGATGTCAAAAACCCATTATTTGTGCGGTCCTTGTGTGTGGACCGTGTGCGGTCCGTGTATAGTTAGTGTGCAGTCTGTGTGTGGTTTGTGTGCGGTCTGTGTACGGTCCGTGTGCAGTCCATGTATGGTCTGTGTGCAGTCTTTGTGCGGTTTATGTGTGGTCCATTTGCAGTCTGTGTGCAGTTTGAGTGTGGTCCGTGTGCGGTCTGTGTGCGGCACATTTTTCTTGCACCTATTGACTTGTATTGACGAGATACACAATCACTCGCAGCATGCTGCAATTTGCCCGACATACTGAATTATGAACAGGACAAAGTAGCAGATGTGCTATGACTTATTGGTGTGAGTGCATTGCGATGTTTTCTCACATTGCATTCGCAGATTTTATACGCAGATGTGAATGAACCCTTGAGGCATGCAGTTTCCAAAATGGGGTCACTTGTGGTGGGGCGGGGGTTCTGCTGTTTAGGTACTTTAGGGGCCCTTGAAATGCAACATGGTGCCTACAATCTATTTCAGCCAAATTTCTGTTATAAATTTCAAATAGCGCTCCTTACCTTCCAACCCCTCCCATTTGTCCAAACAGAGGTTTCTGACCACATGTGGGGTATCAGTGCATTGAGAAGAAACTGAATAACAAATGTTGGCATCCAGTTTGTCATGCTAAAAGTGAATCATTTGAGGCTAAAGCAACATTTTTAGGTAAAATGTAAATTTAATTACTTTTTCATTCCACTTTGCATTCATTCCTGTAAAGCACCTGAAGGGTTAATAAACTTCATGAATGTGGTTTTGAGCAGTCTGAGGGGTGCAGTTTTTGGAATGGTGTCACTTTTGGGTATTTTCTATCATTTACACCCCTCAAAGGGACATCAAATGTGATGTGGTCACTAAAAAACAATGGTTTTATAAATTTTGCTGGAAAAATGAGAAATTGCTAGTAAACTTTGAACTCTTATAACTTCCTACCAAAAAAAATTGTTTACAAAATTGTGCTGATGTAAAGTAGACGTGTGGGAAATGTGATTTATTAAGTATTTTGTGTCACATAACTTTCCAGTTCAACAGAATAAAAATTCAAAAACGTGAAAATTGCAACATTTTCACCAAAATTCATTTTTTTTCTTAAATATATGCAAAAAAATATCTATCATCCTACATTTACCACTAACATGAAATCCTATATGTCACAAAAAAACAATCTCAGAATCGCTAGGACCAGTTGAAGTGTTCCAGAGATATGACCTCATAAAGGGACACTAGTCAGAATTGCAAAATGTGGTCTTGTCATTAAGGTGAAAATTGGCTCCATCACTAAGTGGTTACATTACAATCTGATGTTTATTCATTAAGGCAAAATAGATTTTTTTCTATTCTGTCTGCCACCTCTCTATTCTACATTATTTTAATCTATATATATTATATAGAAGAACATAAAACTCAATTTTGTTCTTCTTATTTCTAATATAGTTTTCTTACATTTTATTGGTTGCACAATTTTATTGTAATGATATTTGCCTGCAATGTAACTGGTTAAAAATGTTTCTTGTGTTATGCATTTTTTCATTAATTTGCAATATGTCCATTGCAATATTAATTTCAGTCTTTCCCTGCTAACATAGTGAACATGGTCAGGCGACTTTTTAGCCATGTGTTGCATGTATTTGGTCATTGTTTCATTGCAGCGGTTTGGTAAATTCAAAAAAGTTTATTCTTCCTCATTAATGTACACTTTGCACGCCATCTTGACTGGAAAAAAACAGAAATATAAAAATGTGTGCAAATTTATTTAAAGATTATTAACATTTATTTAAAATTTAAAAGAAAAACTGAAATATCACAAAGTCCTAAGTATTCAGACTCTGCTCAGACAATCATATTTAGGGCAGGGACACACTGTCCGACAGACATCCGAGTTTGACGGAGGAGTCTCGGAAAGGGCTGGATCAGTGACCCTGAATTTTTGTGCAGCTCCACACTCCCCGTCCTGACCGAGAGAGGCCGTTCAGGGTCACTGATCCAGCCCTTTCCAAGACTCCTCCGTCAAACTGGGATGAGTGTGTCCAAGCCCTTAAGTCACATGCTGTCCATTTCCTTGTGATCCTCCTTAAGATGATTCTACTCCTTCTTTGGAGTCCAGCTGTGTTTTTAATTCCACTGATAGGACTTGAAAGGCACACACCTGTCTATTTAATACCTCACAGTTCACAGTGCATGTCAGACCAAATGAGAATGGTTAGCACTGTATATGGAGGCTCAGTGGTTAGCATTGTATGGTGGCTCAGTGGTTAGCATTGTATGGTGGCTCAGTGTTTAGCATTGTATGGTGGCTCAGTGGTTAGCACTGTATATGGTGGCTCAGTGGTTAGCACTGTATATGGCGGCTCAGTGGTTAGCATTGTATGGTGGCTCAGTGGTTAGCATTGTATGGTGGCTCAGTGGTTAACATTGTATGGTGGCTCAGTGGTTAGCACTGTATATGGTGGTTCAGTGGTTAGCACTGTATGGTGGCTCAGTGGTTAGCACTGTATGGTGGCTCAGTGGTTAGCACTGTATATGGTGGCTCAGTGGTTAGCACTGTATGGTGGCTCAGTGGTTAGCACTGTATATGGTGGCTCAGTGGTTAGCATTGTATGGTGGCTCAGTGGTTAGCATTGTATGGTGGCTCAGTGGTTAGCATTGTAAGGTGACTCAGTGGTTAGCATTGTATATGGCGGCTCAGTGGTTAGCATTGTATGGTGGCTCAGTGGTTAGCATTGTATGGTGGCTCAGTGGTTAGTGCTGTATATGGTGGCTCAGTGGTTAGCACTGTATATGGTGGTTCAGTGGTTAGCATTGTATGGTGGCTCAGTGGTTAGCATTGTATGGTGGCTCAGTGTTTAGCATTGTATGGTGGCTCAGTTGTTAGCACTGTATATGGTGGCTCAGTGGTTAGCACTGTATATGGCGGCTCAGTGGTTAGCATTGTATGGTGGCTCAGTGGTTAGCATTGTATGGTGGCTCAGTGGTTAACATTGTATGGTGGCTCAGTGGTTAGCACTGTATATGGTGGTTCAGTGGTTAGCACTGTATGGTGGCTCAGTGGTTAGCACTGTATGGTGGCTCAGTGGTTAGCACTGTATATGGTGGCTCAGTGGTTAGCACTGTATGGTGGCTCAGTGGTTAGCACTGTATATGGTGGCTCAGTGGTTAGCATTGTATGGTGGCTCAGTGGTTAGCATTGTATGGTGGCTCAGTGGTTAGCATTGTAAGGTGACTCAGTGGTTAGCATTGTATATGGCGGCTCAGTGGTTAGCATTGTATGGTGGCTCAGTGGTTAGCATTGTATGGTGGCTCAGTGGTTAGTGCTGTATATGGTGGCTCAGTGGTTAGCACTGTATATGGTGGCTCATTGTTTAGGTAGCTCAGTGGTTAGCACTGTATATGGTGGCTCAGTGGTAAGCACTGTATATGATGGCTCAGTGTTTAGGTGGCTCAATGGTTAGCATTGTATGGTGGCTCAGTGGTTAGCATTGTATGGTGGCTCAGTGGTTAGCATTGTATGGTGGCTCAGTGGTTAGCACTGTATATGGTGGCTCAGTGGTTAGCATTATATGATGGCTCAGTGGTTAGCATTGTATATGGTGGGTCAGTGGTCAGCACTGTATATGATGTCTCATTGTTTCTTTGATTTAAGGGAGTCCTCCCACTGAAAAATAGTAAAAATGGAGGCTTAGCTGAGCCCAAGGAAAGAGTGACAAGGTAGGATAGGGACCCATCAGATCTAAAATCACCTTGAAGCTGGTTGATGGGCAAACAGGTATTGGCCAATATGTGTACCAAGAACCTTAGTTTATCAAGATAAAATATCCAAAAAATACATAGACGATAGACACATAGGTAGGTGATAGATAGGTAGATATCGTGTTCTCGTTGCATTATTGTTAAATCTTCATAAATAAACTACATACATATTCTAGACTACCCGATGCGTTAGAATCGGGCCACCATCTAGTAAAGTATAATAACGGGCGATCAAAACAGTGCATTTACCCAAACATGGTATATTTAGAAACATCATCTCAACATTAAAAAAATAAGCCATCACACAGCCCCAGATCCCGAAACGTTAGAGTGTTACTGGTCGTGGAGAATGGTGCCAAAAGCGCAATTCTTTTTCTTTAAAATCTTCCGAATTTTTTTCACCATTTAGACGACAGTAAAAATATAGATGTTTGGTATCAACGAACCCGTACTGACCCAAGGCATCATGCTAACACGTTGGTTTTACCATATAGTAAACATGGTGAATAAAAAACCCAAAAACAAACATGAAATTGCACTTTCTTTGCAATTTCACTGCACTTGGAATTTTTGCCCATTTTCCTGTACAAACAAGTTCTCATAAAGTTTGGGTAGTAACAGCATTTTGTATGCCTGGATCCGCGCAACCTACGACAAAGCTTTCAAAGGATGTGACGCAAGCGCCCCAGAAATAGCAGCTCTCAATGCGGCGTAGTTTTTAGCAACATGATTATCTGATCTACAGAGGAAAATACCCAGGTAGGGGATGCCCTCCTGATGCCATTTGAAGGGGTATGTAGCTTTTCATCGTTCAATGTCCGGCAGAGAAACATTAATCGGCAGTATCACTGATTTAGAGGCATTTAATTTGTACAGAGAAACTGCAGCATAGGATCGGAGGAGTTCCACAACAGCTGGAAGCGATGATTCAATTTCCGTACAGGTGATAATTATGTCATCCGCGTACAGACCCACCACATGGACTCCACGTCCAACTGTGATGCCCCGAATCCGTGGATGAGTTCGGAGTGCAGCTGCCAGATCAAAAATCACAGGTGACAGAGGACAGCCCAGGCGTGTACCATTTGTGATCTTAAAGCTACAGGATAGAAAACCCGAGGATAAGACCCGTGCATTGGGGTTGGAGTATAACGACATCACTGCTTTGAGGAACGGACCGGACAGTCCGAACCTTCGTAAAGTCGCCTCCAGGTAACCCCTGTGCACCCTGTCAAATGCCTTCTCAGCGTCAAGGGACAGGAATGCACTGGGGGACCCCCTTTGTTCCGCCACTTGGATAAGGTCAATCATCCTCTGGGTTCCATCCTTCGCCTGTCTACCAGCTACAAATCCGACCTGATCCGGGTTGACCAGTGTAGGGACCACCTCCGAAAGCCTATTTGCCAGTAGTTTAGCGAAAATCTTAGTATCGCAGTTCAGGAGAGAAATAGGGCGGTAGCTTGCCGGGAGATCTGGAGGTTTCCCGGGTTTGGGAATAGTTACAATTGTAGCCTCAAGAAAGTCAGGGGAAATAACACCGCACTCCCGCCAGGAATTAAATAATCTTAGTAGGAAGGGAGCCAGGGAGGGTCAAAAGGACTAAGGGTACGTGCCCACATACAGGTTTATGGGCGGTTTAGCAGCGAAAACCGCCGGCGGTTTAGCATAGGTTTTATTTAAATTTATGTAAATCCTAAGCAGCGTTAGGACTTACAAGTAACCCTATGTAATTTGGAAAACGCTGTGCACACAATGTCGGTTTATGTGAGCGGATCTGCCAGAGGTTGAGCGGTTTCCTCGCGGTTTAGGAGCATACAACATGTCAATTCTTCTCAGCGGTTTGTAATCGTTTCTGAGGCACCCTTCGTACCCTTCCATGAACAAAATCCTCCATAGAAAAACGCTTTTAAAACCGCCGGAAAAACCGACTGTAAAACGCTGTTCAACAGCTCTTAAAACCGCTGGGAAACCGCTGAGAAACCGGTGGAAAAACCGCTGGAGACTTCTGAGCTCAGGAGTCTAGGCTCCTTCAATTTTCCACCGGTTTACTGACGGTCTGAACGTCCCTTAACCTCTATGTGGGCACGCACCCTTATAGTACTCATTTGGGAACCCAACCGGGCCCTGAGTCGAAAAGGATTTTGAGTTCCTGATCACCTCCAGCACCTCACCTACAGTAAATGGGGCATTCAACTAATCTCTCCGATCTGCCGCTAGAGTCGGAAGGTCCAAAGAGGCCAGGAATCCCTCGATGAGATCCGGCGTGGGGTACGGTGCCTCCCCATCTTCTTTTAAATTGTAGAGGTGCTCATAATAAGATGCAAATTCATTCACTATGTCCTGGGGACTCCGAACCTCCACTCCATCTACTCGTTGAAGGCTACCAATGGCCGCACCAGCCGCCCTCTTTCTGATCCTCCCGGCTAACAGAGCCCGGCCCTATATCCTGTCTCATAGTGTGCCAGCCTAGTTCTCCTGAGTGCTTTCTCGTGTTGCTCCAGCAGAGAGACCCGCAATTGAGTCCTGATGGAGAAAATTTGAGAGGAGAGAGAAGGGGAAGAAGCTTCCTTGTTCCTCTCCTCAAATCTCCTGAGTTTTGCCAAGAGGTTCAATCTCGATAGAGCACTCGACCTCTTGCGCCTGGCCGCCTGCTGCAAGAACAACCTGCGGAGCACCGGCTTATGAGAGGCCCATAGCGTCTCCTCTGTCACCTCACCATTGTCGTTCTCAGCAAATTAGTTATCCAAATGTCGTTCAAATTCACCCACCAGCCCCTTGTCTGACATCAAGTTAACGTTGAGCCTCCATTTGCGTGAGGTCAAAGGACACATCCCCAGAGAGAGGAATATAGAGACCGGGGCATGGTCAGACCATGTGATATCTCCAATTTCTGCACAGTCACAGGCCGACAGAGTGTCGTCATTAACCAAAAAGTAGTCAATTCTAGAGTAGGACCTGTGCCTGTGAGAGAAAAAGGAGTAGTCTCTTTCAGAGGCATGAAGATACCTCCAGACGTCATGCAAATGGAGCTCCCTTTATATGGGGTCAGGGTCTCGCCTCTCACGAATCCTGGAGGACGAGCAGTCCAGGCGCCGGAGAGGGACCACATTGAAATCCCCAAAGACAATGCAAAGGCCCCGGGAGAACTGCCTCACTTTTCCAAGAACTTGGCGGAGATATTTAATTTGAGCTAAGTTAGGAGCATATATCGTGGCTAGCGTCATTGAGACCCCCGACACCACACATACCAGAATAAGATATCTACCCTCAGGATCCACATGCGCCTCCTCCAACTGAAATTGCACCGAGTTGCGGATCAAAACGCAGACCACTGCCTTTTTATTAGGCGCGTTGGCAAAGAACGAGCTCATGAACGAGCCTGTGATTGTCCTCCTGTAGGAGGTGTGTCTCCTGGAGGCACAGGATATCAGCCTTAGATCTGCGGGCCCAAAGGAATGAATGTTTTGCGGGAGAGTTAAGACCCTTTACATTTAGAGTAACAATCTTAAGAGACATAGCGAGCAAGTAGCTTGGGGAATAAATGAGGGGGTAGGGGGAGGAATGGAAGGTAAGAAGGTGGGGGGAGGGAAGGAAAAAGAGAAAAAGACTTAACAAAAGAACAATTGTAAACACTTATGTGCTTGGGCAATCAGGCTCCAGCCTGAATAGGTGTGGGGGGAGGGGGGGAGAAGGCACTCTAAGGCACCGATCCAGCAAGTCCAACAGGATAACCCCAATGTAACGAGGGGTGATATGCCTGGAGGTGACACCTCTCTCTCTGGAAAGGATACAATCAGAGTCGAGGAAAATCTCCAGGCGAGACCGACGAAGTGGTTAGAAGGTAGAAGGCTCAATACAGGATCTGCATCCTTAATGTAATTATTCTCCATCTCCTCGACCAGCTGCAGGGGAGTTGTTAGTGCGGGGTGATGATGAGGCACTCGGGGGGCACAAGTTCCATTGTTTCAGGGCACGTCTCAGTTGGGTGGGAGAAGCAAACATCTGACGTGTCCCCTTGTACCTGAAGTTGACCGAGACTGGTGAACCCCAATTATACTGCAGCCCCCTCTCACGAAGAATCGCACACAGCGGAGCAAAGTCCCGTCATCTGGACATCGTCCCCGGGGAAAGGTCGGGGAAAACTTTGAGCCCGGAGTAGGGAGAATCAGTCGGAGGAGACCTCCACATAGTTTGCAGCACCAGATCCCTGGTTGAACTTTTAGAGAGAGTGACCAGGACATCTCTGGAAAGGTCTTTAGGAAGCTGCGCAGGTCTAAGGAGTCTGTAGAGCTTTTCTATAGCAATCTCGGTGGGGGGGGGGGGATGTGTGGCAGGAGCTGGAGCAGAAAGTCAGTGGCCATCTTTGTGAGGTCTTCTTCCTCCACAGTGTCTGCTATTCTTCTCATTTTTATATTAGTATGTCTCAGTTTATCTTCCACAGCACACATACGGTCTTGCATAGAGAACACATCCTTCTCCAGGGCTTTATGGTCTGTGACCAGAGTGTTACGTGCATCTGCGTATTCCCCCATCTTGTGCTCAATATGCTTTGTGCGACGTCCTAATGTTGCCAGCTCTTCCCTCATTTCCCCCATGAGCTGCTTTAAGTCATCCTGGAGGGAGCATCTTAAGGCACCCAGTGACTCTTTCAGAGTCGTGTTCAACATGTCCCTCATTGTACTGTGGGTAATAGAGGCCTCTCTCTCATCTAAGTCTCCCCAGTCCCTTGGGCTGCGGGAGCCGCGGGAGGAAGAAGCTGCCGACGCAGCCGGCACCATTTTTGGGGAGGGAGCGCGCTGCTGGTCTCTCTGGAAGAAATCAGTTATCTTCTGCTCCTCTCCCTGGCGTCTCGGTGTGGCCCGCGGCATCACCGGAGTTTGCCAGACTTCGGCGCAGCGGTCAGAGGTAGTTAGAGGTTGTGAGGGAGCCGGTGGGCGCCGTTATGTGCGGTTCCACTCTGGAGCAGCTCCTTCAAGCGTCCGGCGCCATCTGCGTCCAGAACTCGCCCCCCACTCTTTGTTTCATTGCAGTCATTTGATAAATTCAAAAAAGCTCATTTTTTTTCTCATTATTGTACACTCTTCATCCCATCTTAATGAAATAAAACAGAAATTTTTGCAAATTTATTAAAAAAGAAAAACTGAAATATCACATGGTCATAAGTGTTCAACTCCTTTGCTCAGTATTGAGTATTTGCACCTTTTGAGCTAGTACAGCAATGAGTCTTCTTGGGAATGATGTAACAAGTTTTTCACACATGGATTTGGGGATTCTCTGTCATTCTTCCTTGCAGATCCTCTCCAGTTTCATCAGGTTGGATAGTGAACATTGGTGGACAGCCATTTTCAGCTCTCTCCAGAGATGCTCCATTGAGTTTAGGTCAGGGCTCTGGCTGGGCCAGTTAGGAATGGTCACAGAGTTGTTCTGAAGACACTTCTTTGTTATTTTAGCTGTGTGCTTAGGGTCATTGTCTTGTTGGAAGGTGAATCTTTGGCCAAGTCTGAGGTCCAGAGCACTCTTGAAGAGGTTATCATCCAGGATATCTCTGTACTTAGCCACATTCATGTTTCCTTCAATTGCAATCAGTCGTCCTGTCCCAGCAGTTAAAAAATACTTAATTCATTATTCGAACTCATTCCAACATGACATCTAATCATCGCACTTCTTGTCTTTCACCCCTCAGCTAGTGCTAAAAGAATTTTTGCTAAAAAATAATTACCGTATATACTCGTGTATAAGCCGACCTGTGTATAAGCCGACCCCCTACTTTTGCCCCCAAAATCTGGGAAAACCTATTGACTCGTGTATAAGCCGAGGATGGACCCCAGCACAGGTATACAGCCCCCAGCAGTGTGGTATACAGGCCCCCCCGATGGTATACAGGCCTCCCCAGTGGTAGTATACAGCCCCCAGCAGTGTGGTATACAGCAGCCTCCCCAGTGATATATACAGGCCCCAGCAGTGTTACAGCAGCCTTCCCAGGGGTATATACAGCAGCAGCCCCAGGGTTATATACAGCAGCAGCAGCCCCAGGGGTATATACAGCAGCAGCCCCAGGGGTATATACAGCAGCAGCAGCCCCAGGGGTAAATACAGCAGCAGCAGCCCCAGGGGTAAATACAGCAGCAGCAGCCCCAGGGGTATATACAGCAGCAGGCCCAGGGTTATATACAGCAGCAGCCCCAGGGTTATACAGCAGCAGCCCCAGGGTTATACAGCAGCAGCCCCAGGGTTATATACAGCAGCAGCCCCAGGGTTATATACAGCAGCAGCCCCAGGGTTATACAGCAGCAGCCCCAGGGTTATACAGCAGCAGCCCCAGGGTTATACAGCAGCAGCCCCAGGGTTATATACAGCAGCAGCAGCCCCAGGGTTATATACAGCAGCAGCCCGAGGTATACAGGCCCCCCATCAGTATCCAGGGCCACCCCATGCTCTGGAAACCTGTAAAGTAAGATGATTATACTTATCAATGTCCCGCTGCCGTCCCCGCTCTGCATCGCACTCCTCCATCTTCATTCAGCGTCTTCCGGCTTCCTGTGTTCGGCGCCGACAATGACGTCATTGTCGGCGCCGAACACAGGAAGCCGGAAGACGCTGAATGAAGATGGAGGATCGCGATGCAGAGCGGGGACGGCAGCGGGACATTGATAAGTATAATCATCTTACTTTACAGGTTACCAGAGCATGGGGGGGCCCTGGATACTGATGGGGGGCCTGTATACCTCTAGGGGGGGGCGCCCGTGTAGTGACTCGCGTATAAGCCGAGGGGGGAACTTTTCAGCCCAATTTTTGGGCTGAAAAACTCAGCTTATACGCGAGTATATACGGTAATTCATTATTCGAACTCATTCCAACATGACATCTAATCATCGCACTTCTTGTCTTTCATCCCTCAGCTACTGGTGGATTTGATGCCAAAAGCATAACTGGAACTAATGCTGGATCGCAAAGAAGGGTACTACTAATTAATTAAGAAGAAGCACCTCGGGAATGTGATTTACAGAGGAAAAACACATCAAAAGAATAATTGCAAATCAATATTGTGAAGCCAATAATGAAATCCGGTAAAATTTGTTTATAGGAAAGCCTTGATATCCAAAATTGTAGTGATAATGAAAGAATCATGTATATCTGTAAAATTTGACTGTCTTATATGACAGTGTTGTGAAACCGATCTGTGTATTAAATAAAAGAGAAAAAATGTGCGTCAATATTATATCTAAAAATGTTGAAAATTTGGATTAATAAAGGATATTTAAATAATTACATGTGTTATCAGGGGTCTTGAACCTATCAGGTGTTTAATGCTGATACGATAATACAATTAAAGTGCAACCATCCTACTAATTGTGCTATACAAGCTGTGTAATATGTGCTCTGAAATTATGTGAAAGGTAGACCAAGGGGGCAAGTGCATTGTGTTTTATGTTGTTAAAATATCTGTGTCTAAATGACAAAATAATATTAATTTCATAAAATGTATAATTAAACCATATTGAGTTATCAGGTTTCCATGTGTAAAAATATATTCACTAGAGATTTATGTGATGGGAGCCATCTCAAAAACATTATCAGAATCAACATATCAATGTCATCAGGCAGAGCAGTCACCAGAATGGCTATATGTTATAATAGACAAATGTGATGCTAGATCAGAATTACATGGACTCAGCTGCGTGAATGAAGCACAGGACACAAGCATCAAGGGAAAAAAATCAACTGCAAAACTCACTCCAACAAGACACGGGGAAAGAAAAGAAGAAACAAGGACTTGTGTGTTACAATCATCAAACGGCAAGACCAATCTGGGAACCAAAGATGGCATCAATAACACAAGGAAAGGGATTAAATGGGATTTAGAAAGGTCTTCTCTTATATAAGTGTTAGTCCCACTAAAAGGAGGTAGGGGTGACATAAAAGAACAGAGAAAGGGTTTAAATGGGATTCAGGAAGATGTTCTCTTGTATAAGTATTAGTTGCACCACAACTGCCTACACTAAAAATAGAGCTCCGAAAAAACCGCTGTAAAAAATGCTATAAACAATGCTGATCGATCCAAAAATTATTAGCCGGAAGCCTCTCTAGACATAGGGTTTATTAGAAAAGCATTCATAATCTGAAAATGGACATACTCACCATAGACCTTAGATCAGGGGTGGGCAGCTCCAGGCCTCGAGCGCCGTACACAGTGCAGCTTTTCTGTATATCCTTAGCATTTGACAGTTGGTAATTGAATAGCCTGCACAGGTGATGATTCCAACTGTCAAATGCTAAGGAAATGCAGAAAACCTGGAGTGTGTGCGGTCCTCAAGGCCTGGAGCTGCCCACCCCTGCCTTAGATGATAATTTGTTTCAAAGGGAATGTAGAAGACACATCTTTGCATGGAGTATAAAAGAAAAATGACAATAGCCAGTAATATTAATTCTATCAAACCTTCAAACTGACAGTTAATATCAGTAAACATTACAGTACTGCTGTAGTGGCTTATACACAGTGCTATACGCAGTTGCATATACAAAATAACAGCCAAGGTCATCAGCTGGAATAATCGCATAAATGTTATAAAGTACATACCGCATTAAATACCATACCTCAAGATGATACCGGGGGCAGACTCATCTCAGTTGAACCATAAGGATAAGAAGAGAAAAACGATCATACTGCCCAAATAGTATCAAAAGTGAAAAAACTTTATTTCAGATGTGCATGACAAAATTACAATTTTATAAAATCAGGATATGGTGGAATAGATTTTAGTCCATAGACCCAGCATTGATTATAAAAATTATCATAACACACATTGTGTACAACTGCATATCGGACTGCATACTGATCTTAGCAAAAACTGAATCAACTATACTCAGCCTCCCATATAAGAAGTAGTATATATACAAGTATATCACTGAAGTAAAAATTGCTGTATTGTCAATTCAATAAGTGCATATATACCGTATATTCTCGCGTACAAGCCGAGTTTTTCAGCCCAAAAATTGGGCTGAAAAGTCCCCCCTCGGCTTATACACGAGTCACTGTATACTGTATACACTGTATACAGTATACAGTCCCCTCCATCAGTATACAGTGCCCCCCTCTTGTGTAGCAATCCTGTAAAGGAAGAGATTAGTATATTTATCCCTGCCGCTGTCCCGCTGCCACTGTCCCGCCGCCGCTATCGCGCTTCCATCCAGCGTCTTCCGGCTTCTTCCGGCATCCTCCGGTGGGCGCAGGCAATGACGTCATTGTCTGCGCGCCAGAGGAGGAAGCCGGAAGACGCTGGATGAAGCTGGAGGAGCGCGATAGCGATGGCGGGACAGCGGCAGGGATAAGTATACTAATCTCTTCCTTTACAGGATTGCTACACAAGGGGGGGCCCTGTATACTGATATTGTGGGGGGGCTGCTGTATATACCTCTGGGGCTGCTGTATATACCTCTGGGGCTGCTGTATACTACCTAAGGGCTGCTGTATACTACCACTGGGGCTGCTGTATATACCTCTGGGTCTGCTGTATACTACCACTGGGGCTGCTGTATACTACCACTGGAGCTGCTGTATATACCTCTGGGGCTGCTGTACACTACCACTGGGGCTGCTGCTGTATATACCACTGGGGCTGCTGCTGTATACTACCACTGGGGAGGCTGCTGTATACCACACTGCTGGGGGCTGTATACCTGTGCTGGGGTCCACCCTCGACTTATACACGAGTCAATAGGTTTTCCCAGGTTTTGGGGGCAAAAGTAGGGGGGTCGGCTTATACACTGGTCGGCTTATACACGAGTATATACGGTAAGTATACAAGGTTTAACAATATTTATACTAGAGGTAAACTAAATGTAGCCCACTCAAGGTTATTATATATATTACAGTATGGGCGCACAGCTCTTATTGTGGGTGCAAGCTTCAAAAAATAATAAACACTTACCAATAGATAGATCAGCTGCACACCACATTATTTCTTTAAAGGGAATGCCAAAATGGCTGTGTGAATTTATTGCATTATATAATAAGAAACAAAGAAATATTTATACAGCTACTGAAAGCTGGCCCTGGTCTAAAAGATAAATGTGAAAGCATTAGTTGATGTCATAGCCATGAAATCATAAGCCCAGTAACTGTTTACAGAGTTCTTTCACTAATACTGGGTCCTAATCTCACCCTCAATGTCTGCAACCTGGAAATGTGAATGGGAAAATGCCCTGTGCAGTTAAAATCATGGTCTTAAAGGGAATGTGTCAAGACTATGTTAAAACCCTGCTTTTAAAGGGAGTGTGTAACACCTGTGTGAATGTTCTCACATTAGTCACTGGGCGGGGTGCTGCTCCAAAGATAAATAACTATATATATTACAGTATGGGCGTACACCTCTTATTGTGGGTGCAAGCTTCAAAAAATATAAACACTTACCAATAGATAGATCAGCTGCACACCACATTATTTCTTTAAAGGGAATGCCAAAATGGCTGTGTGAATTTATTGCATTATATAATAAGAAACAAAGAAATATTTATACAGCTACTGAAAGCTGGCCCTGGTCTAAAAGATAAATGTGAAAGCATTAGTTGATGTCATAGCCATGAAATCATAAGCCCAGTAACTGTTTACAGAGTTCTTTCACTAATACTGGGTCCTAATCTCACCCTCAATGTCTGCAACCTGGAAATGTGAATGGGAAAATGCCCTGTGCAGTTAAAATCATGGTCTTAAAGGGAATGTGTCAAGACTATGTTAAAACCCTGCTTTTAAAGGGAGTGTGTAACACCTGTGTGAATGTTCTCACATTAGTCACTGGGCGGGGTGCTGCTCCAAAGATAAATAACTATATATATTACAGTATGGGCGCACACCTCTTATTGTGGGTGCAAGCTTCAAAAAATATAAACACTTACCAATAGATAGATCAGCTGCACACCACATTATTTCTTTAAAGGGAATGCCAAAATGGCTGTGTGAATTTATTGCATTATATAATAAGAAACAAAGAAATATTTATACAGCTACTGAAAGCTGGCCCTGGTCTAAAAGATAAATGTGAAAGCATTAGTTGATGTCATAGCCATGAAATCATAAGCCCAGTAACTGTTTACAGAGTTCTTTCACTAATACTGGGTCCTAATCTCACCCTCAATGTCTGCAACCTGGAAATGTGAATGGGAAAATGCCCTGTGCAGTTAAAATCATGGTCTTAAAGGGAATGTGTCAAGACTATGTTAAAACCCTGCTTTTAAAGGGAGTGTGTAACACCTGTGTGAATGTTCTCACATTAGTCACTGGGCGGGGTGCTGCTCCAAAGATAAATAACTATATATATTACAGTATGGGCGCACACCTCTTATTGTGGGTGCAAGCTTCAAAAAATATAAACACTTACCAATAGATAGATCAGCTGCACACCACATTATTTCTTTAAAGGGAATGCCAAAATGGCTGTGTGAATTTATTGCATTATATAATAAGAAACAAAGAAATATTTATACAGCTACTGAAAGCTGGCCCTGGTCTAAAAGATAAATGTGAAAGCATTAGTTGATGTCATAGCCATGAAATCATAAGCCCAGTAACTGTTTACAGAGTTCTTTCACTAATACTGGGTCCTAATCTCACCCTCAATGTCTGCAACCTGGAAATGTGAATGGGAAAATGCCCTGTGCAGTTAAAATCATGGTCTTAAAGGGAATGTGTCAAGACTATGTTAAAACCCTGCTTTTAAAGGGAGTGTGTAACACCTGTGTGAATGTTCTCACATTAGTCACTGGGCGGGGTGCTGCTCCAAAGATAAATAACTATATATATTACAGTATGGGCGCACACCTCTTATTGTGGGTGCAAGCTTCAAAAAATATAAACACTTACCAATAGATAGATCAGCTGCACACCACATTATTTCTTTAAAGGGAATGCCAAAATGGCTGTGTGAATTTATTGCATTATATAATAAGAAACAAAGAAATATTTATACAGCTACTGAAAGCTGGCCCTGGTCTAAAAGATAAATGTGAAAGCATTAGTTGATGTCATAGCCATGAAATCATAAGCCCAGTAACTGTTTACAGAGTACTGGGCTTATGATTTCATGGCTATGACATCAACTAATGCTTTCACATTTATCTTTTAGACCAGGGCCAGCTTTCAGTAGCTGTATAAATATTTCTTTGTTTCTTATTATATAATGCAATAAATTCACACAGCCATTTTGGCATTCCCTTTAAAGAAATAATGTGGTGTGCAGCTGATCTATCTATTGGTAAGTGTTTATATTTTTTGAAGCTTGCACCCACAATAAGAGGTGTGCGCCCATACTGTAATATATATAGTTATTTATCTTTGGAGCAGCACCCCGCCCAGTGACTAATGTGAGAACATTCACACAGGTGTTACACACTCCCTTTAAAAGCAGGGTTTTAACATAGTCTTGACACATTCCCTTTAAGACCATGATTTTAACTGCACAGGGCATTTTCCCATTCACATTTCCAGGTTGCAGACATTGAGGGTGAGATTAGGACCCAGTATTAGTGAAAGAACTCTGTAAACAGTTACTGGGCTTATGATTTCATGGCTATGACATCAACTAATGCTTTCACATTTATCTTTTAGACCAGGGCCAGCTTTCAGTAGCTGTATAAATATTTCTTTGTTTCTTATTATATAATGCAATAAATTCACACAGCCATTTTGGCATTCCCTTTAAAGAAATAATGTGGTGTGCAGCTGATCTATCTATTGGTAAGTGTTTATATTTTTTGAAGCTTGTACCCACAATAAGAGGTGTGCGCCCATACTGTAATATATATAGTTATTTATCTTTGGAGCAGCACCCCGCCCAGTGACTAATGTGAGAACATTCACACAGGTGTTACACACTCCCTTTAAAAGCAGGGTTTTAACATAGTCTTGACACATTCCCTTTAAGACCATGATTTTAACTGCACAGGGCATTTTCCCATTCACATTTCCAGGTTGCAGACATTGAGGGTGAGATTAGGACCCAGTATTAGTGAAAGAACTCTGTAAACAGTTACTGGGCTTATGATTTCATGGCTATGACATCAACTAATGCTTTCACATTTATCTTTTAGACCAGGGCCAGCTTTCAGTAGCTGTATAAATATTTCTTTGTTTCTTATTATATAATGCAATAAATTCACACAGCCATTTTGGCATTCCCTTTAAAGAAATAATGTGGTGTGCAGCTGATCTATGTATTGGTAAGCACTCAAGGTTATTGGCAAGTAAAATTCATAAGGTGCCTAAGCGATTTATATTTGTTCAATAACATACATAGATCAGTGTTAAATTGATAGCCACTACTTAGCTGTATGATATAAATACAGAAAGAAGGCCATACATGTATATAAACACCAAGATACAATAACCTGATTTATTACCAACTAGTGCCATTAGCTTAGCACCAAAGGGTTAATTAATCCTATACAAAGATATAACAACTAGTGTATCTGCAATAAGACCAGTGGGTACCAAATTAATGATGTCCAAATATGACACTGGACTAGTGCACAAGATGGAAGTGCATGAAACTAGAGACAAAGGACCATTTGATAAGTCCATATAAACAACACAGTAATACTGAGTATATCAGGTCAGGAATAGACATTACTATTGGCAACTAATGCCAGAGGGTTTGGTACCACAGGGGTTAAGTGATCCCAATGTATAGAATAGCACCATAGGTACCGTTAGGTGTAAATGAATGCAGAGATTAACACTAGAACCTGAGCACAAGGTGCACAGGGTGAATTGCATAGGAGAGCCTTGTGCATGGACGGTCGTCCACCGTCCATGCACCCCCTCCCCTGCTGCACATGTTCTGTCACGATCATATGAAACCGTGAATATGAGATAAAGATCTTCTCTGGTGAGTGCCGCTAGTCCTTCTTTCATTCAAATGAATATTACCATATATATATATATATATATCTGTTCAAAAATCCCCATAAATAAATTTGCATAGGAACACACGACCTTCAACCCCATCGCGGTGCCTTTGATTTGATGATAGTATTCACCAAGAAACATGAAATAGTTGTTAGTCAATATGAACTGTAGCCCTTTCATTGTAAAGTTTTTTTGTTCAACAGTTATCTGATTATCACCATCGAAGTACCATTTCGTACAAAGCAGCCCAATGTTGTGTGGGATGTTTGTGTAGAGAGAGGCTACATCTAATGAAGTTATATGATTCCTTCAATTCAAAATTATTTATTATTTTAATTAAGTCTGTAGAGTCCCGAAGAAATCTGGATAAGCTTATTATATCATACTGCAGAATTTTATCAATAAAATTAGCCAAACAGCTGGTCAAAGAACCTATCCCCGAGATAATAGGTCTCCCAGGTGGTTTGGTAGGATTTTTGTGACTCTTGGGAAGATGGTAAAGAAAGGGCATGATGGGATTAGAAACCATTAAAAATTTATTTTCATTTTCATTCAAAATTTTTGCTTCGAACGCTGTCTTAATCATTAGGTTATAAGCCTTTTTAAGCTCAGGCGTGGGATCCTCTTTAATTTGCTTATAATAATTGTTATCTGCTAAAATATTAAAAGCCTCCTGGATGTAATCCTCATGGTTTTGGATTACAATGAATTTTTTTTTTGTAAATCAATGTTTATTAAATTTTAAACTTAGCCAAAATGAACAAACATGCGGGTAAACCCCCGCCAAGAAGTAAAACATATATCATAGCATATCTCCAACAGAATAGACATGTCCACTGGACAGAAGACAGGATTACTATATATTCAAAAGTTGAGCAATGTTAATGAGGTCTAACCCTATCCAGGGATAAAGTGCCAAAAAATCACATAGACTACTTATAGGAGGCTAGAATACAACCATCCAGCAGTTTTGTTGGAAAAATATTGCTCAATGCAGGCCACCGAAGTGAACTGCTTGCATAATTAAGAAACTGTAAACATTAGAGGTAAGAGAAAGAAAGAAATAGTATAAGAAAGAAATAGAAGAAAGAAAGAAAAGAAAGAACAACACTAGAACATCACCAGACAGGGATTGACAAAGATAGTCCTCTCGGGGCACTCCTCTGCCCCCAGAGTCGACCTTACACATTCTTTAGGATAACCAGGACACAATATCAGGAGACACTCGGTACATCAGCCATGGAGCCCATGTGCTGCAGTGGCGATCAAACCCTTTGGGATCCGGTAAGTTGAGGCTCATGAGTTCCTCCATACGGCATATATGATTAATCTCATTCACCACCTCCTGCCGTGACGGGCAGCCCGCCCTGTTTCAGTATTTGGGAATGAGATGCCTCGCCGCCGTCAGGAAGTGGCGGAGCAATGATTTTTTAAATTTAGCGATTGACATGGGAACTAAATTCAATAGTGCCAATTCAGGCATAGGAGAGACACGCACGGAGGTAACCCGCTGATACAAATCAAATATCTCCTTCCAGAATGACCTAACACGAGGACACTCCCACCAGATGTAAAGATAGGAGCCGCCCTCTCACAGTTCCTCCAACACATGTCCGGGGTCTTGGGGTAAATAACGTGAATGTCCGCAGGGCACCTGTACCATTCTCCCACCACCTTATAATTGCGTTCTTGGGCCACGGCCGAAATGGAGGCCTTATAAGTACATGTGAAGATTCTCTCCCACTCCAGAGGGGAAAACTTCCTTCCAAGATCGGCCTCCCACCGCCGAACGAACACAGGAGTTGTATCTATCTCCCCTGACTCTGCTTCGACAAACTCCCTATAAAGAGAGGATATCGCGTGTTCCAGGGGTTCTCCCTCCATGCACCTCCGCTCAAAAGTAGACAATGGGCGGAATAGAACCTCTCTCGGAATAGACCTGAGATAACTCTGGAGCCTAGCGTGCATCAACCACAAGTCTGAAGGCGGACTCCCATCCG
Source organism: Allobates femoralis (assembly GCA_033576535.1). Classification (NCBI taxonomy): domain Eukaryota; kingdom Metazoa; phylum Chordata; class Amphibia; order Anura; family Aromobatidae; genus Allobates; species Allobates femoralis. The sequence continues at coordinate 147,252,737 of JARQOC010000009.1, forward strand.
GAAACAAGACAGGGATAGACTTCAAACCCTCATAAGTGATGAAGTTATGCAAAGTAGGGTAGTCCTTCCTATTAACGCCCAAAAAGAAGGACCTCCCCATCTCCACGGGAAACTGCGGGTTACCGTATATAGGGGTCAAGGGACCAGAGCATGATGTTAGGCCTAGTTTGATTCCCCTGCGATGTAAGAAGAGCTTAAGGTGTTCAGAAATGAATGGTAGATCCACAGGCAATGAGGTGCCAGATGACCAGATCACCGCCTGAGGAGGGAGGGGAGTAAATGCGGTCTCCGCTTCCACCCATCTCTTCCTATCTTTTTTGACAAACAAATTGAGGATACACCGTCCCATATTTGCCGAGTGGTACATCTGCATATCCGGCAGCCCCAAGCCGCCTCTATGAACTGCTCTATGGAGAGTGCGAATAGCCATTCTAGGGGACCTATGGGACCAGATGAACTTTGTAAGTAAGGTTTTTAGGTGAGAGAAGAATGAGGCGGGCAGCATAATAGGTATGGCCTGAAAGTAGTACAACAGGCGGGGCAGAAGATCCATACCCACCACATGAATTCTACACAACCAGGAGATGGAGAGCCTGTTCCAAGAATTCAATTCTCTTTCCACTCTGAGAAGTAGTGGCTTTAAAATTTGCTTTAAACAAATTTGCCGTATCTCCCGTCAACTGAATACCCAGATATCGCAAGGAGTCAGACCTCCATTTAAATGGGAAGTAATCCTTCAACAATTGGACCACCAGCTGCGGCAAGGAAACATTCAACAGTTCCGATATAGCCATATTTATTTTAAGATTGCTCAAGTGACCATAAGTCTGGAGCTCGGCGAGTATGTTAGGGATGCTTATCAAGGGGTTAGTAATATAAAGTAGGAGGTCGTCAGCGAAGAGAGACAACTTGTGCTCTTCCCCCAGGCCTCCCAACCCCTGAACTGCCGAATTGTTCCGAATTGACGCAGCCAGAGACTCCATACAGAGGATATAGATGAAAGGAGATAGGGGGCACCCCTGGCGAGTGCCATTCCGTATTTCAAATTTCTCAGAAAGAGAGCCATTAACCCTTACACGAGCAGTGGGGCAGGTATACAAGGCCCCTATACTATGTACAGAGGACTCCTCAAGTCCGAGGTGATGCAGGGTCTCCGACATCAACACCCACTGCACCCTGTCAAACGCCTTTTCAGCGTCTAAAGACAGGATGCACATGTGTAGTCCCCTACGTCTGGCCCCATCAATCAGAGCAATAGTCCTGACCGTATTGTCCCTGGCCTCACGGCCAGGCACAAACCCCACCTGATCTGTATTTATCAAACCAGGGAGAAAGGCTTTAAACCGATTAGCTATCATTTTAGCGTAGATTTTAACGTCTATATTTATTAAGGAAATGGGGCGGTAGTTTCCATACACAGACGGGTCCTTGCCCGGTTTCGGAAGGACTACTATATGTGCCATAAGAACCTGCGGAGGGAAAGCCCCCCCTGCCACAGCATTACAGACATCTAAAAATCAGGGGGACAGAAAAAGTTTTAAAAAAACTGGCAGAGAAGCCATCAGGGCCAGGGCTTTTGCCTAACTTCATACATTGCCAGCAGTCCGTGATCTCCTCCACAGAGAAGTCCCTGGCTATTTTATCCACCGCCTCGCGCGATAAGGTAGGTAGACCACATCCCATCAAGTACGCCCTAACCTTTTCTTTCAAGTGGGGGGCAGACATATCCCCGTAATGACAATTGAGGTTATATAAAGAGGCATAGTAGTGGCGAAACCCCGCTAATATCTCGCTGGTCTTATGCACTCTGCGGCCTCGCTCCTCCTGCATATGGAGAATCGTGGTCTGTGGACCCTTTTTATGTAAGGCTCTGGCCAACAACTTGCCTCTCTTGTTTCCCAAATAATAGAAACGAGAATGGATTTTGGCCTGAAGGCCTCGATCGCTCTCATCTAGGATTGAAAGAAGTTTGTGTCTAGCCGTAGATAACTGAGAGTATGTTGTCGGCAAAGAGTCCAACTTATGTAGTCTCTCCAGATCAGAAATCTGCGATAATAGGGAAGTGATATTTCCAGCCCTAATTTTTTTAAGGCGAGTGCCATGTGAGATAAATAATCCACGTAAGACGCTCTTCAGAGCCTCCCACTGCATAGGTAAGGGGGTGGGATCCGACTCATGGTCCAATTAAAAGTCGTGGATAGCCTTCTCAACAGCGGCCTTGCACGTAGGGCCTCTCAATAGGTTATCATTCAGTCGCCAGGTAAATTCTTTAGGAGCGTTCGAGCAGAGGCGCATAGAAAGAAATACCGGGGCATGATCAGAATGGATAATATTTCCTATGTCCGTCGACAAATGGGAGTCGAGGAGTGAGTGTGAGACATAAATCCTATCTATTCTGGAGTAGGAGAGGTGTACTGGTAGAGACGTCCAGTATCGGGTCAGTTGGGAAGTTGAAATCTCCCCCTAATACAATCGGATTGTTCTCCGCAAATTCTTCCAGCCTTAATCTGATGCAAGAGCCAAATCTCCTTGGATTCCTGTTAGGGAAATACACATTGGCGAGAGTTAGCGTGCGGGAAGCAAAAGATATCTGAAGAAACAGGAAGCGGCCCTGGGGGTCCACCAGTTGCTTCAATACAGTGGGGGAGAAAGACTTATGAAAACCTATGGAAACCCCTTTGGACTTGGATTCGGGGTTAGGGCAGTGAAACCATATTGGGTATAATGGGCTTTCAAATTTTGGCACCTTATCCAACCTGAAATGGGTTTCCTGGAGCATCAATATTTGAACACGTTTCTTATGAGCAGAGTAAAATATTTGCCTCCTTTTGTTGGGGATGTTGAGGCCCTTAACATTAAATGAGCATATATGTAAGTCATCCATAATCTATTATAAACCACGAAAACTGATAGCTGAAGAAATATCCCAGTCTAGTGTGAGGAGAGAGAGAATAGATAAGTAGAGACAGAAATAACAAAAGAAAGCAAAAAAACATCATAGATGTATGAATGGATATACCAAGTAAGAAAAAATAACACACAGTATGGAATTAAATCCTTAGTGCCTCCAAGGATAGAATAAACTATCCTGCACCTCTAGGGGAAAGTGGAAGCCGAGGAGGTGGGCAGGTCCGCTCCCAAGTTCATCCCCAGCATTGTCTATTGCCATAACTGCGTCTCTCAACCGTCTACAGGAGAGTGAGGGCAACCCAGGGGAGGAGTATACACAGCAGGAAAAGAGACATACGTATATAGGCACTTATATGGAGACAGGGATGGGGAGAAAAGGGAGAGGAGAGGGGGGGGGAAACATCCAAGGCAGACGAAGACCAGGCCCTCTCGGGTCATAAAGTAACAATACAAGAGAGCAAACCAGAGTTCCTCAGCTGGACGGGTCAAGGGACCTGCGATCGCGTCTCCTCTCCTGCCATCTAGTCGGAGGTGGAGGCAACTGGTGTGCTGCAGGCCAATCCGGGAGAGTCATCTGGGGAAGATCGAACGCAGCTAAGAAGGCAGGCAGGTCTCCGATCCTCCTAAAGGTAGCAGACTTCCCATCCTTATGTGCAAACAATTGAAAAGGAAATCCCCATCTGTAAGGAATGCCATTGTTTTGCAGAGCAGACAGCAGGGGTCGCAATCCTCTTCTCTGCAACAGCGTGCGCCTTGATAGATCAGAAAACAGAGATATTTCAGTGTCCAGGAACTGTGCAGTGCCCTTCTGTCTGGCCCCCTGCATAATTGCCTCCTTCACTGTATAGTAGTGGACCCTGCAAATGACATCACGGGCTCTGGAGTCTCCTGTCAGCTTAGGGGCCAGAGCTCTGTGTACTCTGTCCATAATAATTACTGAGTCCATGGGGTCCCCCAGGATGGTATTAAAGAGATCCTGGACCGTCTGCCTCAGATCTATGGCAGCCACACTCTCAGGCATGCCCCTTATCCGGAGGTTATTTCTACGATTTCTGTTCTCCATGTCGTCCTGGCCATACAGAACATCTTCCAGCATAGTAGAGTGTAGCTGCAGCATCTCCCTGTGTGCCTGAAGCTCATCTAAGAGCCCATTCTGAGTAGACTCCACGTCCTCCACTCTAGCCGTAAATTCCATTTTCAAGCTCTGGAGTTCCCTCCTATAAGACCCCTCCAGCCTGCTCGCCAGTCTATCTAGATATCTCTTAGTTGGCAGCATCTTGAGGACTTTACTTAGCTCAGGTGGTGGTAGGGCAGCCAGATCATCCAGACCCTCCTGGTCCCGATCATCGTCACACTCTCTCTGCAGGGCGCTGAATCTGTTTCCCCGCTCTCCTCTTTCCCACGCTCCCGCCCCAGGCTGCTGTGAGGGCGCCACAATCTTGGGAGATCTAGAGGCCGTGGGTGTAGGACCGGAGGATCTCAAAAAGCAATCAAGATTCCCGCTGGAGCCAGTTGCTGTGGGTCCGGAGCCTCCCTGTGACCTCTTAGGCTTGCCCATAAGTTGTTAGGACCAGCGGTGAGAGGCTTATGATAGCGTTCTGGGGATATCAGGAGCGGAGCGGCACCAGTGTGCGTCCTATCCCTGCATCAGCAAGCCTTTGCCCCCCTGGATTACAATAAATTTATGTAAATCAAGAAACAGATCAAAAGTCTTTGGTTCTTTGGTTCAAAGACAGGGCAAAACCAAAGACTTTTTAACTGTTTCTTGATTTACATAAATTCACCTGGAAAATTACATTAAAGAGGCATTTTTTAATCAATCCTACATCTAAAACTAATGAACAAAGTAATATGAATATTCCATCCAATAACAACTTTCACCTGAATTGAGGCATAAATCTAGATTTTATCCCTTGGAAGACAGGGGGATACACATTGAGACTTTCCATGATCTGGTGCTAAAAAAATTCAGTGAAATTGATCGCTTTGATTTTACAAATAAAAAGAATAATTTATCCAGAAAAGAGGAAAATACATTGAAATCCCTAAGAAAGAATGACAAAATCGTTATCAAGCAGGCTGACAAATTGGGAGGGATTACAATCCAAAACCGTGAGGATTACATCCAGGAGGCTTTTAATATTTTATCAGATAACAATTATTATAAGCAAATTAAAGAGGATCCCACGCCTGAGCTTAAAAAGGCTTATAACCTAATGATTAAGACAGCGTTCGAAGCAAAAATTCTGAATAAATATGAAAATAAGTTTTTAATGGTTTCTAATCCCGTCATGCCCTTTCTTTACCATCTTCCCAAGAGTCACAAAAATCCTACCAAACCACCTGGGAGACCTATTATCTCGGGGATAGGTTCTTTGACCAGCTGTTTAGTTAATTTTATTGATAAAATTCTGCAGTATGATATAATAAGCTTATCCAGCTTTCTTCGGAACTCTACAGACTTAAATAAAATAATAAATAATTTTGAATTGAAGGAATCATATACTGTATATACTCGCGTATAAGCCGAGTCTTTCAGCCCAAAAATTGGGCTGAAAAGTACCCCCCTTGGCTTATATGCGAGTCAATACGGTCCCCATGAGTATACAGCAGCCCAGCAGCCTCAGTAATCCAGGGCCCCCTTCCCCCTTGCTCCGGAAACCTGTAAAGTAAGATATACTTATCACTGTCCCGCTGCCGTCCCCGCCGCTGCCGACATCGCGATCCTCCATCTTCATCTGTCTTTTTCTGGTTTCCTCTGTTCGGCGCAGGCAATGACGTCATTGGCGGCGCCGAACACAGGAAGCCGAAAGAAGACAGATGAAAATGGAGGATCGCGATGTCGGCAGCGGCGGGGACGGCAGCGGGACAGTGATAAGTATATTTTACTTTACAGGTTTCCGGAGCAAGGGGGGGAGGGCCCTGGATTACTGAGGCTGCTGGGGCTGCTGTATACTACCGCTGGGGCTGCTATATACTACCACTGGG